>JABUQX010113617.1:2500-10000 GCA_015478945.1 Trachelipus rathkii
GTAATTTAAATGCATTTGTTTGGATTTACGAACAGCAGGTAATAAGTTGAGTTAAACAGTATGAATACAAAACAGGTTTACCAACTTAAATAAAAAGGGTGTACCAACTGCAAATTTACGAATTACCAACCCAAGAAAAACAGGTGTACCAAAACCCAATTAATAAACAGGAAAAATCTATATATTAAAAAGCATTGTCATTGATTGTCTCTCATTGTCTCTTTGTCTTCATCTCACCCATTCTCTCTTAACAGGAAGCAAAAATACTCGCTTTATTCATTTCAGTGGTGGCTTCGTTTGTGTGGATCGGATCTCTTGATTACGCGTAAGGAAGAAAAAAGGAAGAAGAGGATTGTTGGAAGATGGAGACGGGGGCAACTGAAGGGAATCAGAAATGAAAACAAGGAACAGGATTAAGAGGTACCAGAAATTAGGACATATAATAAGGTAAAGAATGTAAGCCATTGTTGTTGTTATTATTATTTTTATTTTTATGGTTATTAATATTAAGTTTCATCTTTATTTTTATTAGTATATTTAAGAGTACGAATGGATATATGCAAAAGTGAATAGAGAATTTGTTGTTGTAAGAATGCGTTCTATTTAGGTTATAGCGGTGCTATGACTTGATTTATTTAGGTTATAGCAGTGCTGTAACTGTTGTGTGTGTGTGTGTGTGTGTGTGTGTGTGTGTGTGTATTATTATTTTGTTAGTAATGATGGTTCGCTTGGTGAAAGCTAAAGGTGAGTTTTTTTTAAAACAAGATGAGAGTTTTCCTTCTTATAAGTTCGGGATTCGAACTTGAAGGAGGGAGGAATGTTAGGAAAAGGGAAACCAACTAAAGATTGGTCTAAGGTAAAAAGCTTTAAAATTTGATACGATAAAATCAGATCGTCAATAGATCTCAGAAAGGATGGGACAACTCAGATTGAGAACATAGGAATAACAACAGGTACAAAAGAAGAGGCCCGTAGAGTTACGGTAAGCAAAGTTAAATTATAAATTATTGTTTATTAGTATGTTAAATAAATTGGTATAAGAATTATTAATGATAAACTTATTGTTTATAGGGATCTAGTATGGAACCTAGTGCGGAACCTAATGTGAGACCTAGCTTGAGACCTAGCTTGGAACTTGGATATGGGACAAACTTAGTCATGGGACAAACCCAGGTTGAGATGGGCAAATCTAGCCTTGCAACACACGTAGTTCGGGATGAACTTGAGTTAGGATGGCAAACCTCTGGACTTCAGACTGTTTAAACAGAATAAACAGGAGATATTAACAGAAATTTAACAGTCGGAAGGTTCGGTGAGTAAGCAGAAGTCCATAACACGGGTATCCTCTCTCACTTGTGTAAAAAGGCCGAAATGATGCTTAAACTCGGCATAAATAAGGTTCAAGTAACTATCGTCCCAGGTATGAGATAAGGTTTCTAAGGCAGTTTCAACTCGTAAGTACCTAGTTGTGTTTTTATATGACAAAGTTAACATCATTTCTGGAGTAACAGTTAAAGTTAAATTATGGTTCAGGAATAACAGTTCGTTTAATAAGTGATACGTGTCAAACATTTAATTATCAAGTTTTTGTGACTTTGTAAAAATAAAGAAAAAAGGTTAACCAGTGTTGAAAAAGGTTGACAGGTTAAATAACTATTTATTTGCTAACTAACAATTTAGGTGCATAAAGTTTTAATGTTGTTCTTTTTCTCCCAGCAGACATTATTTGGTAAGGGATTGAAAAAGTAGTGATCAGTGGCACCTCAAAGTAGAACAATCACGTGATGAGGATAAAGGAATACCGATTATGACAAAGTTTATAAATTATTATTTAATAAACATTTAGTTTAGGTAGCTAGGGTTGTACTTATCAAATAGCGTTAGGTTGTACAAATTAGCTAGGAATTTATGTATAAATCAAACACAGGTATTTAACAGGAATGGAAAATTATTTATTGTGAATTATATTTAGAAAATATGTTCGTTTGTTTTCTTAACTCTTCCGGGTAATTTAAATACATTTGTTTGGATTTACGAACAGCAGGTAATAAGTTGAGTTGAACAGTATGAAGACAAAACAGGTTTACCAACTTAAATAAAAAAGGTGTACCAACTGCAAATTTACGAATTACCAACCCAAGAAAAACAGGTGTACCAAAACCCAATTAATAAACAGGAAAAATCTATATATTAAAAAGCATTGTCATTGATTGTCTCTCATTGTCTCTTTGTCTTCATCTCTCCCATTCTCTCTTAACAGGAAAATACGCATCAGTTTTATTCATTTCAATATATATATATATATATATATATATATATATATCTAAATGATATATATACGTACATATATCTATGTACAACAGTATAGCCCAGCCAGCCCAGCCAGCATAGCCAGCAGCAACTTATGGCTGCTATATGTAGCCCACCGGTCAGCCAGCCCAACCCATATGCCAGCAATAGCTAACATAATAATAATAACCCAGCCGCCTGTAGCTGCTGCTCTTTCTTTCTTGCCCAACCAACACCTGCTTTAGCCAGCACTTGCCCAGCCAGCCTTGCACCAACAGAAATTAAGTTACATGTTTTTCCAAGTGATTAGAGTGCGTAGATTATCTAAGCTTGATAGCAAGCCCTGCTTCGGCTCTACCCATTTGGAAATTTTAGTCGCATAGTGCTAAAAGCATGGTGGAAGAGGGTTGGATTTTTGTATATTTTAATAAAGTTCTGTTGTATGTGTTGGCTATGTTTTCAGTGATGTGTGAGTATAGAAATTCGAAATTATTGTAATTCACTATGCCACAAATTTTTATTAAATACTATTGAAAATCTATTGTCGACAATTTTTTGTCTATTCAGATAGCTCTGATTCGAGGATTCGAACCTTCACTTTCGTGATGGGAAAAACTACGATCCTTAAGTGAGAAAAGATTCGCTTAAAATGAAAATTTAGCAAGCAGTATTTTGTGCTCCACCCTATCGAAAGTTTTCGACTTGTTCAGAGCAACAGGAATAGATTCACCATTCTAATCAAAATTTTATTCAATATATATTTTAAAACTTTAGTAAGAAAAGATATTTTAAATTTAAATAAGATCTCTAGATGATTTAATCAGTTCCTTGCCCTTTTTTCGATAGAGGTTAAACAAGGGCACTCTTCAGGATGGAAGGAAAGATCTAGATTGATAGACAAAGAAAAAGTATTTTCACAAAACTCAATGCAAGTCTTTAGGCTCAGATTTAATGAAACGGTTCACCAATATCGTTTTAACCTGGAAGAATCACATCAGAATCCCTTAAATGGAAATTAGAAGTAAACGAATAAACAAAAGTATATATGGAATGACAGTTACTGAACTGTGGGTAGAAATATTAAGGCTGTTAGGATTGTCAATTTTGATGAAAGTTCCAGATAGAGTCCCATGCGAAAAGAGAGAACAATGAAATTTGTTGCATATCTTTGGAAAAGGAAGTTTTATTCATGATTGTCAATTTGCAGAATGCAGGGATGAAATAACAATGTTCTGAAATTTAGAGACTGAAATTCCAGTCTCTTAAGCTGCAACAATTTCACCACCTAAGGTCTACAACTCCCAAGGGGTAATTGAGGAGAAGTGTATGCCGTGGCAATCTTTTAATGACGTCCCATGGACGTCTTCAATGCTACATGATTTGCATTCTATTAAAATGAAAAAAGTAAGAGCATTCAAGGTATAATATATATATATATATATATATATATACTATATATATACTTATATATACTTATAACAATAACCTTATATATATATATATATATGCTATAACTATGCTAACTATAACAACAACATAATAACCTTATATATATATATATATATAGCATATAATATATAACTATATATATGAAGATTTTCTTCGCATGGCTTCAGGGCGACAGGGCTAGCAACCCGGTCCTTTCCCTTCTGCTTGTACTACTCTTGGACCAGCGTTGTCTTTGAGAACTAGAATCTTCTGGAAAGCTCTCATCATCCGTGTCTTGATTCCTTATTTCAGAATATGCTACTTCTACAGAAAGGGCGAAAACCCTACCTGAGAGTGTCTAACTCAAGGACTGGCGTTGGAAACCAGGGAGCCGAGAAATGGTTTTCTAGAGTGTTTTAGGATTGATTTCGGGCTAGAGAGGCGAGATGTGGACCAGCTGACATGACGAAGCCCTTCCCGAGGAGTTGTTAGAAGTTGTATATATGTATAATATATGTAGCAGCCAACCAGCAGCCAATATGCCCAGCTGTAGCCAGCAGCCAGCAGCCAGCAGCCAGCAGCCAGCAGCCAGCAGCCAGCAGCCAGCAGCCAGCAGCCAGCAGCCAGCAGCCAGCAGCCAGCAGCCAGCAGCCAGCAGCCAGCAGCCAGCAGCCAGCAGCCAGCATAGCCAGTAACCAGCAACAGCTGCCGCCATATGCGCCAGCCCAGTAGCAGCATTGTAACAATAACCAGCAACAACCATAGTAGTAGTATGTATATATATATATATAAGTATAATAATATATATATATAATAATAATAACAATATCCTATTGCTCCTGCGACAACTGCAATATATGTAATAGTAATATAAGTAACATAGTTAATTTATAAAAAAAATAATAACCAATATAATATATATCTTTGCTCTTTTAACCAACAATAATATATATATATAACTTAATAACAACATATATATATATATATATATATATATATATATATATATATATATATATATAGGGAAAGATGTATTTCATTAACAGCAAAAATTTCTTCAATTCCATATAATATCGATATATACTTATTTTAAATTTTAATGACTTTTTAAAATTTATTTGGTGAAAGCTCAGAAATGTAAACTATTTGGAATATACGTATTGATAATTTTGTTATTTTTCGTATTCAGTAGCCTACGCACGTTTAAAATATGAACGTTGTTCTGGCATAACGACAATGGATTTAATAGATATGTTTGAAATAACGGTGATATTTGGTTTAAAAACTACAACTCATCTCAAAAACTACATGCTTTACAGGAAAAAAATACATTGCTGGAATGCTGGTCCAATTTTAGTGCGGAAAATGTAAAAAAAAAATAAATAAATAAAAAAAAAAAATATATATCTCCAAAAACACAATAGCTAAGAGAAGGAATATTTTTGAGTACAATGTAAATTTTAGATAGAGGAAAATGTAAAAATCTTAAATAAAAATAAAAAATTATTGTTAATAATTATAGTAATATGATTAGAGCCTACTATTTATTGGTTACTTGTTAAAATAAATAGACTTTCTATTAAATTTTGTTTTTTTTTTACTAAAGAATACCCCAAGGGTATACCGCACCGATGACAGGAGTCGGGGTCTCGGTCTTCCGGGAAACTGCGGGTAGGACTATTTCCCCCCCTCCGGGTGGGTCTCCGGAACCCCACGCTCTTTGGTATTTGGGTGTCGCCCCTCCCCCCTAAAGGGTATGGAAAACGTCCCCCACCTGTGTTTCCCCGTCGGCTCGAGCCAACTACATTGCCGTGTAATACCTTTACAAGATGTGTATATGTATGTATGTCTGTATGTAGTATATACCAACCCAGCCAACAGCACCCAGCAATGCCCAGCCAGCCCGCTGCTGTACCTGCAAGGAGAAGAAATATACTGGTTCTATTAATTGCATCTATGTAATATGTATATATATATATATATAATAACAATAATATTAACCAACAATAATAATAATAATAATATGTATAATAATAATATATGTAATATATAACATAATAATAACCATGTAACTTCAGTATATAATAGTATACAATATCTTGCTATGCTGCTCTTGGCTAACCAACAGCAATATGTATGTTAGCCAATATAATAATAGCCAATAGCCAATAACCAATAGCATAACCAGCCAGCAATAGCCAGCCTTGCCAGCCCAGCAACAACTAGCCCAATATATGTATGCTATGTATAACCTTATGTATGCAACTCTTTCTTTCTTCCAACTTAGCACCATGCCCTTGTATATTATGTTCCCTGCTCTAAGAAAGAGAGAAATGGCAAGATGTTGTTTTGTTTTATTTATTATTATTTTTTTAACATTTTCCTAACTAAAATTTACAAGAATTTCAAAAATGTATTCCTTTCGCTGTATTGCAGTTTTGAGATATGAATTTTTTTTCTTTTCTTTTTACAGTTTCCGCAATAAAATTTTGCCAGGATTCTAACAATGTATTCCTTTTCCTGTAGCTATTGTAGTTTTGAGATAATGATCGATGATAGTTTGTAGTTTTAAACCAAATATCACCATATATATAATATATATATATATATATATATATATACCTTCCCTCTAACAACCTAACATATATATATATATATATATATATATATATATATATCTTTCATATATAGCATATATATACTATACCTTTATATATATATGCTAACTATATATATGTATATGTATATATATATATATATATATATTTACTTCAGATTAAAACAAAAAGAAATAAAACTTGTAGTTTTAGAACTTCACCAATGTTCTTGAGATATCGGATTGAAAAAATGATATTTTGCTGTTAATGAAATACATATAAGCCATATATATATATATATATATATATAACTTATATATATATATGTATATGTATATAACTTAATAACTATATATATATATAGCCTTAATATATACTTTCAACTTAACAAAAGTTGTCTAGCAATCTTGATATTGACGCAAGATCGAGAAAAGTATGCGAAAATGCACGGTCGAGAAAGACCCTGCATAAAGGAAATATAAAAAGTTGGGTTTATAGAATAGTTTATTTGGATGCTAGACTTCAATACCGATGTAGAACATGAAAAGCAATGTATTTTTATTTTTATTTTATTTTTTATTTTTTTATTTTTTTAATATAATTACTTCCAGAGACGCATGCTTTGTCGTGGTACTTTTTTAGATCGTGCAACATTTTTTTAATGGTTTGCGAAGGTTATATATATTTTTTTTTTTTTTTTTAAACTAATGGGAACCCAAAGGGTATACCGCACCGAGATGGCGGGAGTCAGGGTCTCTCGGCCTTCCGGGAACGACAGGGTAGGACTATTTTCCCCCTCCGGGGAGGGTCTCAGACCGCTCTTTGGTATTTGGGTGTCGCGGGGTTCCTCCGCCTCTCCTACAGGGTATGGAAAACGTCCCCCTCTGTTCCCCGTCAGCCCCTGCGGCCGTGTGAAATACTGTATATAAAGGTATTTTACACGGCCAAATGCGCTCCGACAGGCCAGAGGAGACCATAGAGGAGGTGGACGACGCTAAACCTGAAATAAAGCTACCTTATTTATTAGTTAAAAAAATAAATAAATATAAACTCGCAAACAATTAAAAATTACCTATTATATAAATTTAAAATTTTTATTTTTATTTTTAAATACACAGCCTTTCATGTTCTACATATATATGGTGTAAAACTTTTCTTCTAAATAAACTTTCCTCAAAAGTCTCTG
>JABUQX010113617.1:15000-17500 GCA_015478945.1 Trachelipus rathkii
GACAAATTAAATTAAATTAAATATTAAATTTAAATTTTTTCAGAGAAGGACAAAAATTAAACAATTGTCAATGTTAGAAGCTACTACAAACCGAGAAGAGTTCTATCATATTTTAGTACTCATGATCATTGTTCGGAGGATAACAGATGTTATGCAGTGTATCAGTTTAATTGAAAAGAAAATACGTAGGATGTAATTCCTCTTATGTGGGATACACAACTAACACTTTAGGAATCTGAATTAGCGCAACATAGGTAAAACCCCAGTAAAATAAGGCTGCATTACGCGACGAAACACAAATTCCTTCCTACAGTTGACATTTCTGGTTGTTTTAAAATCTTATTTTAAGTTGGCAATTTCAACTATCTTCGCATAGCAGAGTCTTTTTTATTAAATGAAATTTATTGAAATGAATGGATGCTTGAATGTTTTATGAATATTTGAGTGTTTTGCAGGTACACCATGTATCCCTGATAATAGTTGTTTTGCAAAATAACAAGCTTTTTATGATTTTTCATTGTTATTATTTTTAAACTTAAACAATTAATGTGAAATAATTTTATATTTTTATATTTTGAAATTTATTATTTGTAAACTGCATTATAAATAGTTAGTTAACCGTGATCATGCCTGAAGTATACAGGTAAAATATTCTTACAATATTAAAGGCTTTAACTTCTTTTTATTCTAGAATAAATTTTCGTCTGAAAATAAAGGATTATTTAGAAGAATAGAAAAACGCAAATAATAATAATAATAATAATAATAATAATAATAATAATAATAATAATAATAATAATAATAATAATAATAATAATAATAATAATAATAAAATTGGTAATATTAGCAATAATAATAATAACCATAATAATAACAGTAATAAATAATGAAATAACGCCTCGGAAAAAAATTCAAAAATTTATAAATTCTTGTTAATTAATTTAATTACCTTAACCCCTAAAGCGTGAAATTAATTGCACGGAGTATCTTTGATTAAATTCACGTATTTGTAATTAATAATTCCTTTTTATGAAAATAATAAAGATTAGCTCTCTCTCTCTCTCTCTCTCTCTCTCTCTCTCTCTCTCTCTCTCTCTCTCTCTCTCTCTCTCTCTCTCTCTCTGACTTTTTTATTATTATTATCCATCTTCTTTTCTCTCTCTGTTTTATTTATTATTATTCTCTTTTCTCTCTCTCTCTCTCCTCTCTCTCTCTCTCTCTCTCTCTCTCTCTCTCTCTCTCTCTCTCTCTCTCTTCTCTCTCTCTTTCTTTCCTTTTCCTCTTTCTTTCTATCCATCACTTTCTCTTTTTATTCTATCTCTTTCTTACTATCTCTCTCATTCTCTCTCTTTTCCCTCTCTTTCTCACTCTTTATCTTTCTTTCTCTCTTTTTCTCTTTGAATCTTTTTCTATCTCTCTCTCATTTTAACACATTCTCTCTCTTCTTTTTATTCCTCTCTCTCTCTCCCCTCTCCTCTCTCTTTCTCTCTCTCTCTCTCTCTCTCTCTCTCTCTCTCTCTCTCTCTCTCTCTCTCTCTCTGAATATATTCTAAAAGATTGAGAGCCACAAATATTTTATTCTGTTGATTTTATTTAGCCATTTTGTTTATCCCAGATATACCCACTCATGTACAACTTCATTCTGGAAATGCATTTTGACTCCAGATTTCGATTCGAATTCTTGCTTATCTGGAAAAGGTTTCCCGAGGTATCGCCTCAATTTTAACTCTTTTAAAACCAAACTTTTATAAATCTTTCACTTGAGAAACATACTTACGAACTTCTACATCTTTTTCGAGGTTTTATTGTCTATTCTATTGTATACAATCTAAGCATTCTTAGTATTAACATAGACAATATTTTCTTGAAATCTTCATGTGACAATAGTTTCTGGCCGAATCCAAGGAAACTATTTGCGAGATTATTTTTTCTTTCTCAGTGTCTCCAACTATACAAGGGTCTCATCCTTTCTTGTTTGAAATACTATTCTCGCATCTGGAAAGGAGACTAGTTCCACTCTTCTTTTGAATAAAGTAGAGTCTGTGTCAAACCGACTAATTTATTAACCGTTATTTGTTACTTATGAACAACCTCTCCTACTTAGTTTGGCAAAGTGACCTTTGTTAACATTTAACCTTTAACCATCTTTCTTCTGGACCAGGAGTTCGAGTGAGCTGAATACCGACATTCCTTCTCATATACAATATACAGTACAATATACAGTACAAATATACAGTACAGTACAATATACAGTACAAAAAATGCAACTTCTTCAAACGAGATTTGTGAAGAGACTGGAAACTTCGAAGTTGCTCATTGCCGTACCTATTCCTTTCCAGCTTCCTTTGTTTGTGAAATTCCCCTCCATCTTCTAATATTTCCCATCGAATATAATCTCATGTACTCCAAATCTTGAGAATGATCCCCTCAGAGATTTTGCTCTTGTGCTTCCTCCGTTATCAGGACTCTTCCTCTGATTGATGCATGATATCACCTTTGA
>JABUQX010113617.1:25000-27500 GCA_015478945.1 Trachelipus rathkii
GACGTGATTACGCAGGAAGTGTTAATGTTTAGCATAGGCACATACTCCACCCTTTAAACGGAAATTATGAAATAAGTTTTAGTTGGATATATTAAACGAGTTTAGAGGATGAATTCTTAGCCATCTGAGTCTCAGACAAGAGCAAAGATTAGGGTTAGAGTTTAGGAGAGGTGGTATTAACGGAAGCAGAGTTAGAATTTAAGCCACGGATGTTGGTGAAGTCAATAGAAAGCCCGCACCTATGCAAATCTGCCATCACACACACACACACACACACGCACACGCACAAAACCAAAGACAGACAACAACAAAGGAAAAATCGGATAAAATTCATCAAACGCTAAAACCTAAGTTAAAAAGTTTAATGTGCTAAAATTAATTACAAATCAGATTTTGTATAATAAATTAAAAAAATAAAACTCAAACTTACGTAACCCTTCCCAGTTTACCCTACTAAAAAATTCGCAACCCACCCCCCCAAAAAAAACGACAAAGAAAAGGAAAAAAAAAATTAAAACTAGAACAATCGGGATAAAATTCATCAAACTATATATATATAATATATAATATATATATATAATATCATATATATATATATATATATTATAAAGCTATATACTCAACGAATTAATTACGTGGTAGGTCCCCGTCCTGACTCAAATATATATAATATATATATAATATATATTATATATATATATATTATATATATATTAATAATATATATATATATATATATATATATATATATATATTATATATATATATATATATTATATATATATATATATATATATATATATTGAATTAATGAAAAGAAAACTCGATTCAAAGCAGATTCAAAACAGAAAATAAATTAGCATGAATATTTATTTATTTACAAAGGTCAAAAAATTTCGAAAAATTTCTTTTCAGATAACAAAAATCTTTAAATATTTTGAAATATTTTTTATGTATTTTTAAGTCTAATTGTTATTATTAATTTCTAATTCAATATTTGCACATTTATTTTCATTCTCTAATCAATGAATGGAAGTAATATTAATTATTTGACTTTGACAGATATTGTTTTTTTTTATTTTAATTGTTATGAGGAATAAATATAATCAAAGAAACTGATCAAAGTCATGTTGCTTTGAAGGGAAACAGATATTTTCTTCATCTTTTAAATAAATAAATAAAATAAACAATAGATAGTGAATGAATGGACTGATAAGAAAATTATTATGTTTATATAGATTTATAACAGAATAGATAGATGGATAGATATATAGATGGATAGATGGATTGATATATATATAATTAATATATATATATATATAGTATATATAATATATATATATATATATATTATATATATATATATATATAATATATAATATATATTATATATATAAATAATAATATATATTATATACAATATATATATATATAATATATATATATATATATATATATATATATTATATATATATATATATATATATATATAATATATATATATATATATATATATATATATATATATATATATATATATATATATATATATATATATATATATATATATATAGATGGATAGATGGATTGATAGATAGATAGATAGACATTTATCTATTTTGTTTATATAGATTTATAAAAACATAGATAAACATCTTGAAATATTGTTTTACATATGAAACAAATGACAAGATGGAAATAATAATAGTAATAATAAAGTGATTGGCTAGTGTTAATAAGTGAATAAACAAAGTAGTACTTAGGTAAAGAAGTGGACATATCTAAACCAGTTATTTTATGATGACACATAGTTGAGAATATGCTTGAAACTTTGCATCCATAATGGACCTTGAGTTTCAACAGAGAAGAAAGATTTTCCCACTAAAATAAACGAAAATACGATTTTTGCAAACTCTCTCGAGGATATATAATTTAATGCAATTGAAAGTTTTAATATTTAACAGTTTTTATAATTAAGCAAAAAATTTGCCATTAAAATTAATATGATAGTAAATTCCTTTCATACGGTTTCGTCTGTTTTTTCCTTTTATATATTTTCCAAACGCACGCACAGACACATATACATAGATATACAAACACAATATATATACAGATATATATATATATATATAGTATATATATATATATATATATATATATATATATATATATATATATATATATATATATATATATATATATATATATATATATATATATATATATATATTTATATACTTGATGTAATTGAAATACAAAGTTTACTTGCAACCTGATATGAAGTAGTGAATCACCGTAGATATTCTTTACTTAAAGAAAACTTCTGCCCTCCGGTTTTTCTCAAGAAACTTCTGTACCACACCTCATTATAAAATGTTGAACGAATTTATAAGTCTTCAAGCAAAGCGCTTTCAATTAACAATAATGCTAATGAATGAAGATAGTCTTTCCTGCTGTCCTCCAGGTTACCTATTATAAGATTTTATCCTCCGCAATGCTT
>JABUQX010113617.1:30000-31473 GCA_015478945.1 Trachelipus rathkii
ATATATTATATATATATATATATATAAATGTATATGGTAACATTTTATTATGCTCACAGTTGTATAAAATCGATAGTTTTTTTCGATAATTGATTTTTTTTACTATTTTCCCTCCCTATAGAGTGTTCTTTGAAAACTAATATAAAACCAAACAGATGTTGCAACGTATTTCTGTAGACGCAAAACAGAAACACGCGCACCACACATGTGGGCACACACACATCACACTACACACACACACACATCAAACACACACACAAACACACACACACACTCTCACATATAAAAATATCCTATATATATATATATATATATATATATATATTATAATATATAAATATATTTAAACTATAAATATAGATATATATATAAATATTAATATTACCCCACTATATATACTATGAACTTGTCCTTTAAAAGGAAGTTAACGATTATACATCGAAACGAACGATGTTTAAATCGATTTTTCCTCTCGATTATTTCAAGGCTATAGAGCAGTGATTCCCAACCTTTTGTATTTCACGGCACCCTATTTAAGGCTGTGGAATTTTTGAGGCACACTTGTTGTTAAAATTTGAAAGCTGGAGTTTGTGGTTACAATCGATTAATGGAAATTTGTGCTTAATGCTTGAAGCACAAATATTGTATGTTAGATCTGATGTTTGATAACGCAACAGGCATATTTTCCTAAATATTCAACAATCTATTTCTTGTTTTGCATTTTATTTACCATTGCAAGAGGAAGATTGTTCCACAAAATATGAATGTTGAAAATGGCAAAAGGAAACTTGTGACTTTTTCTACTCAAGTTTAATTTTCAGTAAAGAATCAGCGTAGATATCATTAAATTCGCCTCTTTCAGTAGCTGCGACATCTAGTTCTTCGCAATATCTTGCCTTGTAGAAATGGGGAAACAGCAACACTCAAGACTCTAATGAAAACGAAGGAAAGTACTTATTACTGCAACTTGCATTTTGGATAAATGGATCAAGAATGAGGTCTTTTAGCTTTTCCTCGCCATTACATTTCAAAAATTTTAAAAGGGATGGAAAATTTGAAAAATCACTTTTCTCAATTGCAGACTTCCAAGAAGCTACCTTTTCTCATGAAAAGCTTTCAAATTTCATTGGTTGAGAAACTGTTTGTTTCTTGTCGTCCCTGTTAATGAATATTTTAAAATACATTTAGTTTCTAAATTATATCCTGACATAATGACAGCTGTAACACAATCATCATTTTGCAGAAACCTAGGAAAATCATCATGTTCTTCTTTCTCAAAAAACTTTTTAGTTCTTCTTGAGTAATAAGAACGTGTTCAGTCTCCTAAAACCAAAACCACGAATATATAATGAGATATATGTGCATCCATTCACAACCCATTTTTTTTTTCAAAAGGTCTTCACTTCAAAGGGCGCAATTTAATGTAATGGCACATCTCTTCACAAACAACGCTGATTTATAACTTCAGCGACT
>JABUQX010113618.1:10000-17500 GCA_015478945.1 Trachelipus rathkii
TTTCTAAATTTTGTCGGATCAATTGCGAGAACACATAATCATTATTATTATATAATGTTCACATCTGTCAGCCAATCAATTTCGCAAAAAAATGTATAGTAATATAACATGACCAGCTCATCTCTAAATTTGTCGCTTCATCCCTATTTGAGCGAATTTTTTTTCTCGTATTAAAGCATTGGTACTTTAAGATTTCTGTCAAACTTTCGGACTTCGAAAATAATAATAACTGTTAAAGAAATTATAAATTCATAAATTGATTTTTTAGAAATCCGTGAAAAGCACAATCCGTAAATTTTACGTTTTTACAATATAAGTCATTAAATTTCCAGTACTTTAGCTATATATATATACTACTATTTTTCCTAGTATGAAATATTATTAAAAAAATATTTAAAATACCATTTAATTTTAAACAAAAATGTCGAAATATTTGAGTTTCCTTGAAAAAAATATGTATTTAATTTGGTAAATAAACTTCTAAATATATAAGTAAAGTTGTTATAAGAGTAATTTTGGAAGATATATGATGCAGGTAAGGACTTGCTAAACATATACTGCAGAAATTTTTATTTTTAGTATTTTTGTTATTTACAAGTAACCAATATATCAGTCTTTAGTATGTGAAAAATTAAGTTAAAAGGGATTACTACATAAACATACTCATAACGTCTATAATACCAAACTACAGTCGTCAACTCCCCAATAAAGTTGAGCATTTTTAATTAATTATTATCAATTAAGCTATAGCCAATACTCAAGGCAAGGAACATAAAATAAAAGATAAAATCATTAGTAATTATATTTAGGATATACATAAAGATATACAAATATATATTTGACTATGAGAGTGACTTAAGGGAATTTTGCAAAAAAGATTACACAGAATCTACAAGACAGAATGTCTAAAAATTAAAATCTATTATTAACATCTTCGTTTTACTACACACCACCTCACATACTGGAATTCTAAACCATAAAAATGCAGAATGAACTAAGATTAAATCCAACTATTTATAGATACCTAAAATTATACAATTAATAAAGTAATTGGTTGGTTGTTTGAAAATTACTATACTTAAAAATCAATATTTTCATGAACAGTATAACATAAATATGAAAATTAATAAAAAGACACTTAAAAAAAAAGTTATTTCAAAATTTAAAAAATAAATTAAGTTTGATTGAAGATAAATCAAAGTTGAGTTCAGGCTCCAATTCTTGAATGTAGAGGCTCTCCAAGTTTTTCTGTCGCGAGTTCAGTGACGGAGGCAAAAATCGAGAAGTCGTTGGTAGTGATTGGATGATCTTTTTCGTGGCTATGGCTACGTGTGGATGAAAATTCAGGTGAGGATATGAGGAAGATTGGTGACGAGAATGGAAAAACGCTCTTGGTGTTTGGGGCCAGTATTCCTGAGCACAAAGTTGTAGGCTTTTTGACCTACATAGCACGACTGGGCAATAATTACAGCCAGCACAACTTATACACAGTAGACTATCGGAAAAGAGTGCAACATCTTTTTAGGGTATTAATCTTTGGATCCGTGAAAAGTTACTAAATTTTAACTCTATAAATTGAGGTTCCGCTTAGGACAAATTTGCAATCGCAGATATAAACTACTATATATATATATATAATATATAATTATATATATATATTATATTACTATATATATATATATATATACTATAATAGTTGTTAATTTTTTTTTTCCTGCAGTGTTCTAGCCACCTATGGCCCGCCTTCATATTCTGTCCGCCTAGGCATTTTGCCTAACCTAATGATTATAGCACTAGCGGTTAATGGTAGCGCAGAACATATGTATCAAAAGGAAGATTTTAAATGGTAATAATGAATATATTTATACAGCAGTCCAACAATAAATATAAATAAAGAAACTATAATAAATTTATCCATGCATTATTGGATAGTCCTCAGGTGAACTCCTTAAATTAATTACATATAACAAATCATTGTATAATTAAAAGAAATTCTACTTCTTGAGATGAACTAAAGAAATAGTTAGAGTTACTGCCTAAATAGTGGGAAGATCAGATATATAAGATATTAGTGAGATAGATCTTTTAGAGGTGTTATGGATCCTAGTATATATTATATATATTTAATATTAATATAATATATATATATTATATATATATTAATAATATATATTATATTATATATATATTTATATAACGAATAATAGGTGAATACCGGGAGGAACTGTAGTCAGATGACTGTGTCATGAAAAACGCCACGCACATCGTATATAACTCTGAGCCACTAGTATTATATATATATATAGTATATATATAATTATACTAATATATATATAATATATATTTATATATTAATATATAATATATAATATATACTATATATAATATATATAATATATA
Source organism: Trachelipus rathkii (assembly GCA_015478945.1). Classification (NCBI taxonomy): domain Eukaryota; kingdom Metazoa; phylum Arthropoda; class Malacostraca; order Isopoda; family Trachelipodidae; genus Trachelipus; species Trachelipus rathkii. The sequence goes on from JABUQX010113618.1 coordinate 12,401, forward strand.
TATATTATATATATACTATATTTATATTATTATATATATATGGTAAGGGTGAAGAGAGGTTTTGTAGTTAAGCTTACTTTCTTCCATACTATTTAAGGTAATTTAATGTTGATCTGTTTATTTGATATGAGTTTCTTTCAGTAATGATTCCTTTTTGCGTTTGAGGAGAAATTAATAGTAATCACAGTTTCCGGCTATGTTTCTTCGGCTGTTTGGCAAGTCTAGACGCTGACTGTAATCATAGTACTATACTACAGTTTAATATACGATACACTCGTATATTTACTTCTCAATATTATATTTGGGTTAGATTTTTGCGAGTAGAAATACAACTTTCATGTTTTGACTAGATAATAAATTATGTTAAGAGAGAAAATTTACTATTTGAATTCAATATCATTGTTTCGAGTGTTTTATTATATAATACGATATATAGATTAGTTTTATAATATAAATTATAGTTGCACAAGCTGATACACTTAAATATCTAAAATTTACAATACACATATAAAAACTAATTTTCCCGCAAAATACAATAAAAGAATGTGTGAAATTAACAAAAACAATGCTCGAGTAATTAGCATATATTGTAAGTACAAAATTATTAAAAATATATATTTTACAGAATACAGGTGCCTAATATGTGAAGAAAAAAGAGCATAAGTATAGATTGAATAAGTTTAAGAGTTTAAGCTAATTTTATACTATAAGATTTAAAACTATAAAGTATTACTCACAATTGAGAAATATAATTATAATATAGTATATCAGTATTATAAGTAATATCATATAAAGTGATATAAGATGTAAGTTTTAGATATTATGTTTATACATAGATATTATAACTTTATATTTTATTTTAATATTTTGAGTAGTATTTTTAAGGTGTGAAGCTGCTTTATATATATAACTAAGAGAGTTTCTATATATTGTACTTTTAACGTAGCATTTCTCATAGCTATATTATATATATTATATCAATTTTAATAGAAATATAAGTTAGTTCGAGATAATATCAATTACAATCGATGTATGTTATATATATATAGTAAAAACGTTATATTATTGTTTAAACGTATTAAAATATACGTATTAATTATTGCTCGAGAACATCGTAGGATGACACAGAATTCTCATTTTATTCTTACATATTATACAAAACTATTTATTTAAAACACTAATTTATCTGCGCTTATTATTATGATATTAATAATTAACCTTATTAATATTGTTTTATCTAATTGAATTATTATTATCTATTATATATTAATACTTATAATTATTATATATATATTACTATATATTATAATATATTAATATATTATATATATTATATATAGTATATATATATATATTAATATATTATTATAAATATATATAGTATATAATATTAATATATATATATATCTTAATAATATTATAATATATTTTAATATATATATATTATATATATTTATATTTTATATTATACTATATTATATATAATAATATATATATATAGTATATATAATATATATATATTAATATATTATATTATATATATTATTATATATATATATATATTATATATTATATAATATATATATATACTTTATTTACACACCTATAATATCTATATGAATAGAATCATTTATACAAATATATTTATAGTAAATAAGAATTTAAATTTTAAGTAATTTATATATATATTATAATTTAATATATCTTATATATATAGTATATATGTATTATAGTAATATATATATATAATAGTTATTATATAATATACTATATATAGCATATATATATAATATATATATATTAATATATATATATATTTTATAAAATGTATATATATATAGTGTATATTATATATATATAATTAATATAGAATATTATTATGATAATATATATATATATATATTAAGCTATATATATATATAGTATATATATACTAGTATATATAATTATATATTATAGATATAGTATAGTAATATATATAATAAGTATATATACTATAATATAGTATAATATTATAGTATATATATTATATAGTATATATTAAGTTATATATATATATTATATATATATATATTATAATATATATATATATCTTAGTATATATATACTATATAATTATATATATATATAATATTATAGTATATTAAATATAATATATATACTTTAATAATAGAAGATGTAAAAAATATAAATTAAAATATTCTAGTAGGAATTAATAAAATTTGCCAAACGTTTTCAAAACCAAAGTTCCTTTCCTAGTCCTAGAGGTATGTGTAAAATAGGGTTGGCCGAGCACCGGAATTTTTGTCGCACCGCATTGACCAAATGCATTTTGTCGCACCGCACCGCATCCCCCCGCAATACCGGCACGCAACGTCAACACTGCACGCATCGCATGTTTCAAAGTGGTCACTAACCACGCCGTCAGTCACCTATATATATGATGTGGACGCACAGGCTTGCATGATGCGATGTATCTGCCTCCAGTATAAACTGCAGAATCTCAATTTTTTCTTTTTAACTATTGTAGTTCCGAGATAAAGTGTGCTTGAAATCCGTTGCACTCTTCTTTTTTAAAAATTGCCCGTGTACTGGTGTGGTGAGAGAGCTGGATTTTTGTGTGGCGCACCGCACCAACAAGCACTTGGTCAAGCACCGCTGTGACATCCGTGCACTTCGTGCCTCCTGTATTTTCTTTTTTGTGTAACAATAGTACAGTGAGCAAACTCCATAAGGTGCGCCGGCCAATCCTAGTGTAAAATAAAGAAAGAACCTTTAAGTTCCTAAATTATTTCGAATATCTTATGAATTCCATATCAAAATTGATAATATACTAGAAATTGTGATCACTATATAAGTTTATAATATATATATATATATATATTCATATATATTAATACTATATTAATACTATTATATAGTAAGTAATATATATAAATATTAGTAGTCTATAATTTATAAAGGGTTATATAGTAATATATGAATATATTATATAGTATTAATATTATATTATAGTATTTATATACCTATATTATACTATATATATTATAATTCATATAATATATATATATATATATAGAACAAATTAAAATTAAAAGAAAAAAAAGACAACCAAAAAATTTCGTTGCTACTTATATTTAAAAATAGAATTACATTTTTTTTTTTTTTGTAATTTATGATAAACTGAACACATATATATGGGCGAAGCTTCATAAAAAATGTAGCTAATGTACGGCGAGTTTTATGCGTATTTTTTTTTCCTTTATAAAATTTGACATTCTTTGCCGCTAAGGTACCAGAGATACACTCTGAGGTATCGAACCAGAGATTTTCGATACGTCAACCGATGGCTGTACTGTTTCAGCAGCAATAGAACCCTTCTATTCGAGCATTTAAAACCCTGCGTTTCTGACGACAATCAAACGCCAGATGAATGTATCGATGAGTAATACTTTATTCCATTTATAGTAACGTTTAAACCGCTCAGGTAATGAGCCTAATGTGGCTCAAACAGCAAATTTTCGAGAAGATTTCAGGAAATGACTTCCTAGACAGGGCCCTCTTAGCCGCTAGGCAAACTAGGCAAATGCCTGGGGCGGCAGAATATGAGGGCGGCCCTACGTGGCTAGAACGCGTCAGACAATGACAGCAAAAATAAAAAAATAAAAAAATAACTAATATATATTATACTTAATATATATATATATATATATATATATATATTTATATATATATAATAATATAATATATATATATATATATATATTATATATATATATATATATATAATATATAGGTATATAGTAGTATATATATGCTTTAGGTGAATTTTTTTTGCCTAGGGCGGAATAAATGGTTAAGAGGGCCCTGTTCCTAGAGTGTTTTCCTCCTAGAGTGAAGCAATGCCCTTCTGGTACGATCTGTAAATTAAAATTTAATTAATTTAATTTAAACTTAAGGCGAGTTCCAATTGCTAAGGAAAACAGTCCACACACACACACACACCAGCACCACACACACATATGACACAGCACAACACACACAGTCATACACACACACACACACACACACACACACACACACACACACACACACACTTTCTCGCTGGCTAAGTCACTCTCTTCTTTTATTGGTGCTGTGCTCCATATATATACTACTCGTCAAAATTAACGCACCACTGGCTCATATGACGTTAACAGGTTACGGAAATTACCAGAACGCTGTGTAACTTTATTAAATAAATAACACAACATAGGGGGACCCAGTATACAGCTCTGTAATAGTGTTGGGGGTGCATGGGGGCCGCCATCATTATAATTAAGGTAAATGACAAATCACGTAACTCTAGTTTAGCCACTGGGATAAGGTTATGGCTGGGGCATGTTGAGTACGTGGTCCATTCAGGTGTGAATTTAGCCGCTACAACCATGGAAAGGATTGCGCGTCGACTAACACGTGATGAGTGCGTACAGATTACCACCCTCCGTGCCGAGGGGTACGGGTACCGTGAACTCGGTCGACGGTTTGGTGTAGAGCACACAACTATTGCACGGGTCGTGCAGCGGTACCACGATACCCAGGAGCACACATGGCGACAGGGCCAGAGAAGGACACGCGCCACCGCTGGCATTGATGACCGTTTTATTCCTATGTGGGCTGTAAGAGATCGTCATACAACAGCAAGGTACCTTCAAATACAGCTGCAGGAGGTACATGGAACCGTGTGAGTGATAATACAATACGTCGACGCCTCGCGGAACATAATTTGCGGCCACGGAGGCCGGCCATAGGACCACGACACACCAAGGAGCATCGGCTGGTGCGACTAGCATTTTCCAGGGAACACCTACATTGGACCGTCGGCGATTGAGCGAATGTGCTGTTTACAGATGAGTCCAAAGTCAGTCTCTAAACCTCCAATCGGCTACCCAGAGTCTAGCGACGACCTAATGAGAGTCACGCGCAATACAATATGGTGGAGGTATTGCCATTTGGAGATGGATCTCTCATGTTTTGGGGAGGCATATCTTTAACGGGTCGTACAGAGTTGTACGTCCTAGATGGCTGTTCCATAACCCCGCACGGTATACCGCAGACATC
>JABUQX010113618.1:22500-35000 GCA_015478945.1 Trachelipus rathkii
TATATATATATATATATATATATATATATATATATATATATATATATATATATATATATATATATATATAATATATATATATTTTTATATATATATATATATATATATATATATATATATATATATATATATATATATATATATATATATATATATATATAAACGAACTTTCTATCCCTTTAATCGGGCTAATTGGGATGCATTGCGTCGCTTTTTTTGCAAACTATCGCTGGAATGAATCATGTTTTGTTCCGGAGAACGCCTCTGCTTCTGCTGAAAAGGTAGGGGCCGTGATCACGGATGGGATGAACAGATTCATTCCATCTTCCACTAAATCATTTTCTCCTCATAATCCATGGTTCGATGGCTCTTGTTCTCGTGCCATTCAGGAGCGTGACATTGCGTATAGGGCTTGGAAGAACTCTCGTTCTCCTAATTCTCTAACTAATTTTTGCTCTGCCCGGAATCGATGCAGGGATATTATTCGACTGGCCAAGCGTTCTTACACTAAAAGGAAGTGTGCTGCCCTTCTTGATTCTTCTTCTGATAAAAATTTCTGGCCTCTTGCCAAAAACATCTCCAATAACTTCTGTAAATCTGCCTTTCCCCCTCTTATCCGTTCTGATAGTTCTGTTGCTAACACTCCTTCTGAAAAGGCTAATCTCTTTGGTCTTCTTTTTTCATCTAATTCCACCCTGGACGGTTCCGGCTCCCCTCCTCCTGCTCCATCCCCTCTCAGGTGTCCAATGTCTCTACCTGTCATTACTCATGATCGGGTACATGAGATACTGAGATCAATGAACGTCCGGAAGGCCAGTGGCCCAGATGGCATTCCGCTTCGTGTTTTGAGGGAGTGTGCTTCTGAGCTGGCGCCTGTCCTCGTTCAACTCTACTCCCTATGCCTTAATACTAATACTTTTCCTCAATGCTGGAAGCGCGCTTTTATTCAGCCAATCCCAAAAAAGGTAGCCGCTCTGATCCTTCTAACTATCGACCTATTGCCTTAACTTGTATTCTATCTAAAATCTTTGAAACTCTCCTTAACTCTCATTGCCTCGATCATATAGAATCTCATTCCCTTCTTTCAGATCGTCAGTATGGCTTTCGACGTTCCTATCTCACTGATCTATGGTCTTCTGCCCTTAAGGACCGTGGGGAGTCTTGTGTGGTAGCGCTTGACATATCTAAAGCTTTTGACAGGGTATGGCATGCGTCGCTACTCTCTAAGCTACCTTCCTTTGGATTTCCTCCTTCTTTCCTCTTGTCTAGTTTTCTTTCAGATCGTTCCATTTCAGCTCTTGTTGATGGAGCAACCTCTTCCTCCTTTCTTATTAATTGTGGTGTTCCTCAGGGTTTTGTTTTTTATATCTAACTTTATTCCTACTTTCCATCAACGATTTTCTTAGCTGCACTTCTAACTCTGTTCACTCTTATGCCGATGACTCAACTCTCCATTCTTCCACATTTCAATTGTGCTCCTTCGTTTGTATCTAGAGTTTCCTCTCGTCTATAGCTTTCTAAATTCAATTCTTGCCGATTTGGTCGGGATTTCTCAGTGGGGTAACCGTAATCTTGTGAAGTTCAACTCTTTGAAAACTCAACTTCTTCATATCTCCCTCTCTAAAACACCTCCCAACTTTCCTATCCCCTTTGACGGCTCTAATGTCTTACCCGTAAACAACATAAACATTCTTGGACTAAACATAAATAGTGAATTGTCTTGGAGACCTCACATCACATCAGTTGCTAAAATGGCCTCAAAAAAGCTGGGAATTCTGTTCAGATTGCATGAATTTTTTTCTTTGCTCAGATGCTCCAGTTATATAAAGGTCTTATTCGTCCCTGTATGGAATACTGTTCCCACATTTGGGGTGGATCCGGTTCCACCCTCCTTTTGGATATTGAAGCTAAGGCTAAGAGGCTTATAAACTGTCCCATACTTTCTGACTCCCTTGACCCTCTTTCTCTGCGTCGTGGCGTTGGTGCCCTATCTCTTTTCTATAGATATTACAACGGCAGGTGCTTGAGAGAATTGACCTCTCGCATTCCTCCCCCACTGCGTCGCCCTCGTAACACAAGAGGTGCCTTGTTCTCTCATGAAAATTGTGAATATTGGAGACTCAAGGATCACTCGTTGTGGTACCTCCTTCTTTCCAGCCACATCTGTTTTGTGGAACTCCTTGCCTTCTTCTATTTTCCCTGCAATATTCAATCTTCCTCTATTTAAGTCCCGCGTCTTCGCCCACCTGAGGAAATTGCGTTAGGCAAGGGACAGGGTGGGTTTACTTTCCATTTATTTTAATTTTTGTTTTTCTTTTTGTAATTTTTTTTATTTTTTTTTTATTATGCACTCCTTTCCTGCTCGTGAGTGGTAGTATCATGTAAAAAAATATATATATATATATATATATATATATATATATATATATATATATATATAATTTATATATATATATATATATATATATATATATATATATATATATATATATATATATATATATATATATATATATATATATATACTCTTTATGTATATATATATATATATATATAAGTATATATAAATATAAATATTTTTATTTGAAAATGGCCCTGCTCGTGAGTGGTAGTATCATATATATATATATATATATATGCCCCTTCAGTAGGTGTATTAGCTACAGATTCATCAGAGTAAATAAGAGTATGAAATGCTGGTTTACAAAAGTTTTTTTTTTTTGAAGCAAGAAAACTAACGGTGTAGGATCATTTATGTTTTGTGCAAACACGCTTAGCACGTCTGATATTCATGTTCCAAGGTTTATCAGAATTAACAAGTAATAGGTAAACAAATAGTTTTCCATTTACGATGTTAATTTTCTCCATCATTAATGGTACAATAACAATTGTAACCAAACCATAAATTTAAAGGAGAAAAGATATCAATATCGTCTCTCTCATCATTTTTATTCCTTGACTGTCATTGTCTGAGGATATCAATACTCTCTTCAGAGTTATTACGAGAGGATGACAAACTAGTGTTTGCTGATTATCATAATGATATCTTCAACTGATTGGAGTACAATGATACAATTGGTTAGAATAAAATTGTCATGGAATGGGAAGACATTTATTTTATCATCAGAGCTACCGTACTGGCAGAGAGATTCATTAAGTTCTTGCAACCTTAACATAATTTGCAGAGTAACGTCATGTATTACTGAAAGTTAGCATACTTTAATTCTGGCCTGTATTTTCTTTAGTTCTTACTGAGCTTTAGTCGAATGATTAAAGTGTGCCGCAATTGACCTATATTTTGAGAGAACTTTCCTGACTGTTGTTTGAGATGTCACAACATTCTAATGTTGGTGGCTGACTTAGTTTGTGTTTTTCACTCAAAAAAGAAACAATTTTCTTTATATTGGCACCAGAATCTCTCAAGACACAATGAACATCATTTGGGGATAGGTTCCATTTCGTCAACATTCCATTAAATAAGCCATTGAGATATTCACCTGTATGACGTTCAGTGAAAGGTTCAGAGCAGGACACAAAATTTGGCCTTTGAAATAATTGTCAACGGCATGACTACTCAGAGAAAACAAAGAAATTGCTGATTGAGTATCTGACCATTCGTCGGAGAAGAAAGCTAACTTGGGTGATTGTTTGATAGAGGTTATTAATTCCGAAACTTTAGTTTTAACACTGTCATACATTATCTTTCAAATAATATCTCCATAGTATTTTTTTGAGTAGTGTGTTGAAGAGACCGATACTTTCGTTAGCCGTACAAAGCCAAAAATTTCAACGTGACGAAACAGATGATCGTCCATTACTATAACTTCTGTAAATTTACTATATCCATCCTTTATGATTTTTCGTTTCAGTGTGCCATATATTTGTATTTTTATATTAGTTTCAAGAGTAATCTGCTTCGTTCTTAAACTTGGAATTGGAGATCCTTTACTCTTTTCCTCATTTTCCTTTCTACATTTTTCTTGTGTTTGCTGCTTAGATAGTTCTTAACCCAGATGTCATTCTTCCTTTCCGAAGAATAATTACGATTGCAAAGTGTACAGTTTGTGATGTCATGGAAAACAATATCGAAGTAATCCCAAACCACACTGGATAAGGATGTCATAACGGAATTGCTTCATCAGTTGATTTCGAACGAATATACTCACAAGTATATTTTCCTATTTTCCTCTAACTCAACCCTGGACGATTCTGGCATTCCTCCTCCTCCACCTTCTCCTCTCAGGTGTCCTATGTCTTTGCCTGTGATTACATTGATCAGGGTGCATGGGCTTCTGGATCTATGAACGTTAGGAAGACGGGTGGCCCAGATGGTATTCCTCCCGGAGTTTTGAGGAGTGTGTGCTTCCAGGCGCCCCTCCCCTCGTTCAATTATATTCTCTGTCTCAATACTACACTTTCCTCAGTGTTGGAAGCACGCACATGTCCAACCTATTCCGAAAAAAGGAAGCCGCTCTGATCCTTCTAACTATCGCCCTATAGCTCTCACCTGTATTCTATCTAAGATCTTTGAAACCCTTCTTAACTCTCACTTCTTAGACCATCTGGAATCTCATTCTCTTCTTTCAGATCGCCAGTACGGCTTTAGGCGTTCGAGGTCTACTGGTGATATACTTTCCTATTTAACCGATTTATGGTTTTCCGCCCTTAGGAACTACAGGGGAGACTTGCGTAGTGGCGCTTGACATATCAAAGCATTTGACCGGGTATGGCACGCGTCACTGCTCTAAGCTCCCCTCCTTTGGGTTTCCCTCCTTCTCTTTGCTTACTTATGTCCAGCTTTCTTTCAAGTCGCTCAATATCGGCTGTGGTTGATGGAGCGACTTCTTCTTTTTCTGTCAATAGTGGTGTTCCCTCAGGGGTTCTGTCTCATCTCCTACTTTATTCTTACTTTTCATTCAATAGTCTTCTCACCTGCATCTAACTCTATCACTCATGTTTGATGACTCGACCCTTCCATTCTTCAACTCATTTCAATTCTGTCCTCTTTTCCAGAATTGCCTCTCGTCTTAATCTTTTCCGATTCTATTCTCGCTGATCTGGATAGAATTTCCGGTGGGGTCGTCTCAGCCTTGTGAAATTCAATTCTTTAAAAACCTCCAACTTCTACAAATCTCCCTCCTCTAAAACACCTTCTAACTTTCTATCTCTTTCGACGGTTCTTTCATCTCTATTGACAATATAAACATCCTTGGCCTTAACAAAAAAATGTCTTGGAAACCTCATCACAACGATTGCTAGGGCGGCCTCAAAAGAAACTGGGAGTTCTGTTTTGCAGACTGCGAGATTTTCCTCTTCTGGATTACTCCAGCTATACAAAAGGGTCTCATCGGCCCCTTGTATCGAGAAATACTGTTCTCACATCTGGGGGGCTCCAGTTTCACCCTCATATTTGGACAGGGTCGAGTCAAAAACCAAAAGGCTTATAAACTGTTCTGTACTTTCCAGTTCACTTGACCCTCTATCTTTGCGGCGCGATCTCTTTTCTATAGGTACCGCAGCGTCAGGTGTTCGAGGAACTTACCACTCGCGTACCACCACCTTTGCGACGCCCTCGTAGCTCAAGGGGTGTCTGCGCACGAGTTATCTGTGGATATTGGTAACTCCAGGCTAGTTCGCTGCGGTGCTTCCTTCTTTCCTGCCACCTCTGTTCTGGGGAAAATTCTCTTCCATTTTCTGTGTTTCCTGCTGAATTTAATCTCCTCACTTCAAAGCCTGCATCTGTGATCATCTGCGTAATTTACGCTAGGATAATGGATAAGGATACCATTGCGGAATTGCTTCAACAGTTGATTTCGAGCGAATATACTCACAACTACGAGCCTATCAGTATTAATATTGCTAGATTTCGATTGTGACTCAAATTACTGTCACTACCTTGAGACGCAACTAGTCAGCTCATTAATCAATTTCTCACAAAAGTTGTTAAATTTTCTAACAAGTTCCGTCTGAACATTTTCTAATAGCATTCCGAGTTTCCGCGTGCGCATACAAATAATTTATTTTTAATGTTGCGAGTCAGTAGTATTTAAAAACACTTGAATAAAATAATATATATATATATAACCTTATATATATATATATATATATATATATATATATATATATATATATATATATATATATATATATATATATATATATATATATATATATATATATATATATATATATATATATATATATATATATTTTATAAATATATATATATGTATCTCTATATGTAACCTTCTCCAAAAAAAAAAAAAAAAAGTCGCTGGAATCGTACTGTTACAATAATTTTAACTTCATTCTTGTGATTTACAAAATTAGTTATCGTACAGCACGAAAAATGTTTATAATATATGGCAGTAATAGTTTCAATTGGTGCCTATAATATTGATATTTGTTTTTTCCATATATTCACACTCTTCAAACACAGAAAATTTATTAACATTATGATAACTGTGGTAAAGAGAACCAAAAGAAAACTGGCCCAGCTCCGAAGCATACTTCTTGAAACAACGAGTTGTATGCCTTCTGAGCAGCATTTCAAAACTCGATTACATAGGCTATAATTAATATCAGGCTATAGAATACTTAGGGTTACATAGGCTATGATATAACAAATTTAACCGAACAATAAATTTAGAGGAGGAAAAATTTTTTTAAGACAGAATGAACCTGCTCATCCCATCGACGATAACAGCAACCTTACCATCTTTTCGGAAGTCACCGTAGCGTTCTTAGTGTAAAAGTTTTAGTCATTCCCAGGGTAGTTAGCGTGGAAACTACTCTGAGTTCTTACGCTAGACAGATTAAAGTAAAAAAAGATGTCTTTAATAAAGTTTGATTATAATAATTAAATTCATTTGGAAATTTTCCTTCCTACTCTGTTCTTAAGAGTAAAATTCTAAGCTATGGGCGTACATAGATCTTCATATTTCATATAATAATATATAGGACTAGGCCAAGCGTCATACCTTGCTGTACGAGGGAAAAAATACGAAAATTCGCGGGTACGAAATTTTCGTTCACCCAGTGAAATCGCACGAATAAATTTGAAAAAAAGAATTTTGAATATCTCTCTCTCTCTCTCTCTCTCTCTCTCTCTCTCTCTATATATATATATATATATATATATATATATATATATATATATATATATATATATATATATATATATATATATATATATATATATATATATATATATATATATATATGATATGTTTCTCTTACGTGTAAAAACATGGCAACAGCAGTTTTTAGTTTGAAATCCTTGCATTTTGTAAAGTGTTTGGTTATTAAATAATAATTCTTTATTACATTACTTAAGTGATATTTACCTTTATAAAATTAAAATAATTAAAATAGTGCATGGATGTAAGTGTAGATTTTATATTGAAAAATAGCATTAAAAGCTTATCTAAGGAACAACAACTTAATTTTAAAAAATCTGGAAGGCCTACATTTCTTAATTTCCAAATAACTCCAAAGGCAATAATGTTATATATGTATAATAATAATAATAACCCATATATATATATATATATATATATATATATATATATATATATATATATATATATATATATATATATAACATATATATATATATATATATATATATATATATATATATATATAACTACCTACCCAAGTGTAATCTTCCAGGTTGCGCCCACTTATATATATATATGTATATATATATATATATATATATATATATATATATATATATATATATATATATATATATATATATATATATATATATATATATATATATATATATATATATATATATATATATATACAAAAATATAAATATATAATAATATATATATATATATATAAATATATATATATATATATATACTGCTCGACTATATCTTCTATATATATATATATATATGTAACTATTGAAGTTTTTCTTCTTTATATTTATATATATATATATATATATATATATATAAGCAGAAATACAACCTTTAAAAGAAATTACAATATTAGCATAAATATGTTGGAGGGAGGTGGAGAAGAAAGAATAGCACTGGAATTGTTTAAGGTGGAATTAGAAGTAAATGTTTGAGCAAAGAGTTCAACTTTAGTAGAAGGTTAAATGGCATTTGTGCTGTCGATACTAAAGGAGGGCAAGAGGAAGAAGCAAATCTAAGAGTTAACATATTTTTGAAAAATGTCAGAAAGGACGTGAGGAAGAGGAGCCAGTAAGATTATTGCATTTGCTACTGAGAAAAGAATTTTTTAGGTGTCATGAGAATAAATTTTGCACGATTTTGGGATGAAACATAAGTTGCAAAGGTTTCTGTAATTTGAAGATGAGAGTAATTCCTAAAGGCAGCGTCCCTGTGGCTAATAGCACTAGAACAAGCAGAGCTAAACCAAGGTTTTCTAGGTTTAGTTGAAGGTAAAGATCATAGGGTGCACGACTCCATGCCAGAGAGAATTAGCTCGCACTTTGCACACTCCGAGGGACCCTTTCCACGGAAGCTGTGGTCATTCCATGGGAAATCAAAGAAGCTGTCGTACTATTTGCAGCATCGAAGTGCCAAAAACGTTTTCTCGCAGTAAATGAGAGTGATCGGAGGAACCCAGAGGAGGAAAGAATTTAACAGAATAAGAAGAAGGATTAGAGATTAGGAAAAGGTCTAGAATGTTGGATTCATCTCAAAGATGATCAGAGATACAGGTAGGGAGCTGCACTAACTCCTTGAGGTCATTATGGATTGAAAAGTGGTAGCAAGTTCACCAATTGTATCTTGAGATTTAGAGGAAAGCAATTGGCCGAGATGAATGATGATTTCAGAGAAATATGAAGAGAGAGAATGTGTTCTAATTTGGAGCCTAAGTAGTCGAAGAATTTAGGATAGTCAGTTGAGTTAGGAGACAGATATACAGAACAGATGAAATTAGTGGTAGATTGACAGGCTAGCTTGAGCCATTAGCTAGAATATTTGGAAAACTCCAAATCAATGACACGGGAACAAACATCTTTGCACACATTGGCACAACAACGGCCTTTGGCTGAAAATTAAAGTAAGAGATAGTAGAAGTCAACACAGTAGAGTTTAAGTCAGAAAGCTTGAACACCTAAGTTTCGGTTAAGAATCAAAGACACGGGAACAAACAACAGCATTGTAAACATTGACACAACTGCCTTCGGCTGAAAATTGAAAGAGAAAGTAAGAGTCAACAGAGTAGAGATTGAAGTCAGAACGCTCAAAAACCTAAGTTTCGGTTAAGAATAAGAGATGAGATTTAGAGGAGGAGAGGTGATGTTCAACAAAATTAAAATTAGATTTAAAACCGAGAAGGTTACACAAATTTATGAAGAAAGGAGACCGTACATCAAAACAGGCATGCAATTCCGTGACGGCACCAACTTCATCACCGGAGGCTGTCAATGGCCTTTAATGGTGATGAGAGTAGGGTGGATAAGGGGTTATTTTTGGAAGCCACCCTTAAAGGGTTATCCGAGACTAATCGCGTGGCTGCCATTTTTTTCACATTTTTTATTTTCTTTTTAAAGGTAAGTTGTCTGTAATTGTATTTTATTGTGTGTGATAATTAAGAGCTTGCTCCAATGTAAGAAAAATGTGGATATGAGCGCAAAAAGGAAGAACAATTGGGCACTGGAGTGCCATGGGATGTATTCTAAGACTCCTTATATATATGCCCAATGGTGGGTAATCTCATCTCTTCGGGAGCGCTTACTTCCCTTCCCATATATATATATATATATATATATATATATATATATATATATATATATATATATATATATGTTTGTGTATTCGCTTTTTCTTTCTATATATATATATATATATATATATATATATATATATATATATATATATATCCGATACCGGTGTTGTGCGTGGTGCGCAAATTTTTGGTGCGGTGCGGTGCGCTGTGGTTCGCTCTCGGTGCGGTGCGGTGCGGTGCGCATTGCAAAAGAGCCGGTGCGGTGTGGTGCGGTGCGGTAAGATGACGGGTGGTGCGGTGCGGTGCTGGTGCGCGACCTCCCGGTGCGGAGCGGTGCGGTGCGCAAAAATCCGGTGCTCAACCAACACTAATATATATATATATATATATATATATATATATATATATATATATATATATATATATATATATATATATATATATATATATATATATATAGAGAGAGAGAGAGAGAGAGAGAGAGAGAGACGTTTACAATAAACTTAATATTGATAACTTACGCTTGGCTTACAGCAAATTCTTTTGGTTGTTGATTTTGCACCACAATATAAATCACAATATAAATTTTCACAACGAATAACAAATTGTAAATATATAAATTGTCAATGTAAATTGTAAATATAAATTCTAAATTAAAATTTACATTTAGGAAAACGACCTAAAGTTTCAAAAACATGCCTGTGGAAAAATGAAAATGTAACAAAGAGATGCCAAAGGCAACAATATAAACAATTTTATAGGCTAAATTCAGGTATTTGAATTTAAATAATAGTTATTGTATTATTGTGTATTATTAAAACAAATAATTTTTATTTTTATTTTTTTTTTAATAAAACGAGTGTTTTACTAGATTCCTGGGAAAAAAAACAACTTTTAAAAAAATTAAATTCACGAATGTGTATAGTGTATATTGTCTTAAAATTTTCTCTCCGCTTTTTCGGAGAAGCACGAGCAGTCACCTTTTATAATTGATTGAAAAAATAGCATTATTCAATGGCGATGATTCTTACACTTTTGTTTAAATTTTACATAATCTTTTATATGTATTATGTAATATATTCTTTATATGACTAATTTTCGCAAAAAAATAAGAAAATTTTATCGTAACTTTATGGAATTTTTAGAAGATCGATCGTTTCTATAATAATAACTCGTGCTAAGCACGAACAACGCGAGTTTATGTGTTTCCTTTTATATATATATATATATATATATATATATATATATATATATATATATATATATATATAAAAATATAATAAAAATATATATATATATATATATATATATATATATATATATATATATATATATATATATACTGCTGCTCTATATATATATATATATATTCCTTCATGCGATATACCATCTGGTATTTTATTTGATCTCAGGTTAAGGTAAGGCTGGTTTTTGTTAGCATTAGGTTAACTTAATTTCATTCATACATAAAAGCATGTGAAGGGAAAGCTTATATATATATATATATATATATATATATATATATATATATATATATATATATATATATATATATATATATATATATATATATATATATATATATATATATATAGGTGTATATATATATGCTATATATATTATATATACATGGGCGCCGTTATAGCAAAATTAGGGGGCCAAACTATATATATATATATATATATATATATATATATATATATATATATATATATATATATATATATATATATATATATATATATATATATATATATATTATATATATATATATATATATATATATATTATCTTATAGTACAGTGTTTTCAAAGGTTTGAATAATAAAAATGATAATTCACACAGCCCAATATTTATAAATATTTCATAATTTACGAAAAGTTTTATTTCAAAATGAATATAACTAGTAAGAAGTCTTATATTATTAAAGAGTGTTTCCTTTTTAGCATGAAAATAAGAATTTAATATTTTTTTTCTTTCTTAAAATCAGTTATAATATCTTCTATCAAGTGATGTTTTTGACGTGAAACGTTTCCCCCGCGAATGCCTAGTTAACATAGCCCATTTAATCTTTCGTTGGAAATAGTTGACCTTAACCACGTTTTAACATGTCGTAAGGTACTAAACGACCTTTCAATTGCACAAGTAGTTGATGGAAGTGTGAGAAGTACTTTGATAGCTTGTGGAACTGTTGGGAAAAATATACAATGATTTTGTAGTAATGTGCTGTAACTCATTTTCTCATCTATTTGTTCCCTATCTGAATCATTCCAGAAATTAAACAAAGATTCTGCTTCACCAATTAGGTTGTCAATATTATATTCAGTTATAATGAGTTCAATTTTTTTAAATATTCGGATTTGGTTAATTTTCTTGTTCTAACTGGGTGCAAAATGCAAGGAAAGGTCGATGTTATATTATGTTCCGAAAATTTGAAACTCAGAGATGAAATGAGAGAATCAAGATAAAGTATAAATGGGGCAACTCTGAAGCAATCCTCAGCAGAACTTTTTGATGTCCCTGAGGCTGGAATTCCTTTGGATACTGCACTTGGAAATGAAAATCTTGGCAAAAATTCTTAGATTTTTAAAAAATTCCTTTAAAAAGAGACTGCATTATTTTCATTTCCATCAGTTTTTAAAATATTTAAAAGTTTTTCTATGTGACAATGAACCTCATCAAAATTTATTACTTTAGTTTGATGAATATTTTCTATAGGCTCCAAATATGAACTATATTTCGTTATGATTATTAAACAGATGAGAAATGCAGGA
>JABUQX010113619.1:7500-28065 GCA_015478945.1 Trachelipus rathkii
TATATATATATTATATATAATATATATATATATTATAAATATATTAATATATATATATATATATATATATATTATATATATATATATATATATTATATATATATATATATATATTATATAAATATATATATATATATAAATATATATATATATATATATATATAATATACTATATATATATATATATATAATATATATATATAATAATAATAATATATTATATATATATATATATTATATTATATATTATATATTACATCCGCTTCCAGGAGGCTCAGATGCCTGTCGCACGGCCAGCTCTTCTTCCACTCCCTTCTATCTTCCAAGACCCGTTCTTCGATCAGCTGAATCATAGATGGCATTTGAGGTCTTCTCACAACGAATCTTCTACGGAGTCCTTCCATCTCTTCCGTGGTCTTCCCCTTGGTCTGCCTCCCTCCGGTCTCCAGTCCCACCTCCTCCTGGCCACCCTGCCACACTCCATCCTCTCCAAATGTCCCCACCAATTGTCTCCACCACCTTAGTATTACTACATATACTTTGTTAATAATAGATATCACTCCTATACCTTCTCTAATTATTTCGTTTCTCACTCTATCCCTCCTGGTCTTTCCGGGCATCGCTCTTAATACATTCATTTCAGCAGTTTGCACTCTTCTCTCCTCTCTTGATATATATACTCTATGTCCCTGTGCTCATCACAGAAGGACCCGGTGTCAAAATGTCTTTCAAAAATTATCCTCATTTCACCTCCCCTCCAATCTTCATTAATCCTTGATGAATGGGATATAAAGCTCTAAACTGTTCTCCCGTACTTATCAATTCTGCTCGCAATCTCCAAGCATTCACTCCCTCTGCTACAAACTTTCCGACCATATACTTTATTTTTCTACGTTTTTAATCACCACACCATCCACCTCCACCACCAACTCCTCTCCCTCCTCTCTACTTACTATCATAATTTCTGTTTTATCCACGTTCATACACAGGCCCGCTTCTCTCAGTTTGTTATCAAAAGCCAACACCACCCTCCTCAGCTTCTCTCCGTCTTCACTCCAGCACTACAAGTCATCCACATAGGCCATCACATCTCCATCCAAGTCCTCCACCTCCTCCCTCACTGCCCTTATTACTACATCCAAATATGCCACGAACAGAATTGGTGACAATACACTTCCCTGCTTATCGCCAGCTAGCCTCCACCTCAAACCATTTCTCGTTTTCATATCCCGTTCTTACATTACATTTGTCATTTTTATACATACTCTCCAAAGCCTTTCTTAAGTAACCACCCACTCCGTAATCTCTCTCTAAAACCTCGAACAATTTCTTCCTAGGCACCGAATCGAATGCCTTTCTCAGGTCTATAAATGCGATGTAAGCCTTTTTGTTGTATTCCATTGTCTTTTCGGTTATCATTCTCAGGGCGAACATAAGATCTGTGGTGCTTCTATTCGCCCTGTACCCATACTGCTCCTCCCCAAGTCTGGGTTCCACAATTGCTCTCACTCTTCTTTCAAGTATCCTTTCGTATACTTTTTCCAGATGGTCCAATAACGAAATACTTCTGTAATTATTGCATTCACCCACGTCTCCCTTTCCTTTATATATTGGTATAATGATGGTTTTCCCCCATCCCTCTGGAAGCTTACTTTCCCTCCAACACTTGTTGATAAACTTTTACACTGCTTCTTTCACAGCCTCTCCCCCCTCTTTTATTAATTCTATGGGCAATCCATCTTTTCCCGGGGCCCTTCCATTACACTGTTGGTAAGTGGGGAACTTTGTTAATGTTAACTGTTTATTCATGCGTAAGTAGTGTTAGGTTTGTCGTTGTACATTATATGCCCAGTTCAGATGATGCTATGTTAGCTTTATTAAGGAGAAAAGTTTTGGCCCGTTAGCGTATACTCGTTGATCATTGTATAAGATAGTTTGACAACCCTGTTCCATTATTCATTTTCTTTAAGGCCTCCTCCATCTCTTCCTTGGTAATTACCCTGATTCCTCCCTGGTCTCTATTCTCCTCCTCTCTTCATCTCCTGACCTTCTCACCAGAACTCTCCAAAATATTCTGTCCATCTCTTATTTATATCTTCCGGTTTTATTAACACCTCTCCCTGTTCATTCTTTATGCTCGTTACTTTTTTCTTCGATCCCCGATAAATCTTTGTTAATCGGAAGATTTTCTTCCTTCCTCCCCTCGCGTCTTCCCTCAGCTCATCCGCTACAATTTTTGCTGCCTCCCTCTTTGCTCTTCTTTTCACACTCTCCGCCGTGCTTCTGGCCACCCCGTACAGAGCTCTTGATTGAGCCGTTCTGTCTCTTAGCCACTCTCTCATTTTTACTGTCTTCTTCCTCACCGCTCCTCTAAGCTCTTCATTCCACCATCGTGTATGTCTTTTTCTCATGTAATATATAATATATATATATTATATATATATATATATATATATATATATATATATTATATATATATTATATCTTATTCTCTTTTTATATATCGTGTATATTTTTATATATATATATATATATATATAATATATATATTTTTTTCTTTAAAAATTATTTGAATATCTGCAATCATAGTAAAAGAAAATTAACAATTATTATTATTCCTAAATATTTTGAAGACGGTTAACGTTAACGATTAACGTTAACTTCCGTTACATTCTTTACCGATAAACGCTTTAATGATTAACGCCGTTAATTTTTTTTGTTAACGATTAAGGATTAACGGCTTTAACTTTCCTCATTAATGGGCCTACCTTTTGCTTTTTATCATAAGTCTTAATTCAACGACATTTTCACTACTATAACATTTAACAACGCCGTGACAATATCCCCTGCGTTGCAAAGCTCTCCAGAATTAGTTTCCTTTGTATCGCCAATGATTTGATTGCGTCAGCCACCTTCCTACAATTCACAACTATGCCACTACATTCTACATCATCCGTTCCCTTTCCATTTAATATGGACTAAATACGAGTATTTTAACTCAAATATTTATTCCAATTGTTTACATCCAGCATGATTTCACACCATTCTCCTCACTCACTACCATCACTTACCTTATCCTTAACAAATTTTTTTTTAAAAAAAAACTTTTTCAAACCATTCCTTTTTACACACTCTGGCAGCACTTCTTACAATCCTTTTAAACTTTCTTCAGATTCGGCCACACAAACCAAATCATCAGGGTAGAATAAGCAGGATACCCTTCGCTCTCTTCCATTCTCCATCAGTCTAATATACCTACTTCGAATTCTTTCATCATCCCATCCATATTCAAATTAAATAACCAAGGAGACATAACGCATCCCTGCCTCACTCCACTATTAATATTAAACCATTCACTTTTCACTTTCCACTCCATTTATTCTTCCCTATCAACATACATACTTTTATTCCATTCAGAATCTACCACCAATACCATATATCCCTAACACCTACCACAGTGTTTCGCTATTAATCCTGTAATACACCTGTTGCAAGTCTATAAAACCTAAATACAATTAATTTATTCTTTTCTCTCTGCATATTTTCAATATATGTTATATTGAAGATTTGATCCTACACAACATCTAACCATATCCAATGCACCTTGTCTTCGCCATCATCCATCGTCACTCGACGACACATCTTTCAATCAAAATACCAAGCATGTAATCTTCCCTACAACACTCAATAAACTAATTCTTATATAGTTCCTATAGTTTTCCTCATCTCTCTTACCCTTACATAAGGGTGCTATTACTGCTCTCGTCCAATCCTTCGGAACTATTTTAACGCTTTGCTTCACAACTTCAATATTCAGTCAATCACAATCTTACCTTCATCCTCAATCATCTCACCAGTAATTCCATCCATACCTACGAATTTATCATTCTTCAATTTTCTCACTCTACCAGTCTACCTATTACCTCCTCTCAACTAACTACCACTTCCCAAAATTCTTATTTCATCTTACACTATCAAACCCACACAAATCCACTATCACTTCTTCATTACTGCCAATGTTATGCAAATTTTCGAAGTGTTCTCTCCACACTCTTCTCACATCCATTTCATCAGTCACGAGACTGAATAAAGATGGTACATCTTTATTCATTATTTTATGAAAGTTCCCTTTACTCCCTTTCTTAACCTTTCGTACTTCCTTTAAGAAGTTTCCCATTTCTTTGTAACTCCCCATTCATCTTCCTTCCAAACTGTTCATTTACCTCTTTTTCCTCCTACGTATGCAAATTTTAGTCTTCCTTTTCTTACTCCTTATATATTTCTAAACACCTTTCTTTTGAGACCTTACCATTGGCTTTCAGCACATTCAACCATGCCTCTTTTTTTACTTATTCCACCACTCACTATTGACATTCTTACTTCCAACTTCTTAGCACATTCACGTACTTCTTTTGCACTACTAACAAGGGTTTCCTTCATTTGCGTTCAGATTTGCTCAGTTTAACCTCGTTCACATTTAACTGATTTATATGCAGGCGCTCTCACATACCTTTCTTTATAACCTTGAACACTTTTCTCCCTCCTAATTCTCCCCACTTCTTTCCCTATCTCTTTCCTCTCGGTCCACGCCTCCACTAACTTAATCTTCAATAAAACAACATAATGTTATAATATTCCTATCCCCAACCCCGTCACTGATTTAACGTCCATCACATACTTCAACATCATCTTCACCAATAGAAAATTATCAACTTTTCACTTCGATATCATCTATACCTACCCCAACTTTCGTATACTTATGAATACTCATTCGCCCGAAGAATGTACTATTTACACACATACCTCTTCCCTCACAGAATGCAACCGCTTTCCATTTTCATTTTCTCCAGCAACCCCAAAGGAACCTGTTATACCATCCCCTTTTCGATCATCACCTGCCCAATACGATGAATCTAAAGCCCCTACTCACTTCATTTAAAACATCATTTAGATTTTCTCAGAAAATCACTTTCATCTGTACCACCCTCAGATGAACCAAGACCTTGACCTTCTCAAATTTAAATTTAACCATTAGAATTCTAGGACTCGCACAAACAAAATCTACCATAGCTCTGTGCTACAGGCCACTCATTTGAATCACAACTCATTCTTTCCCCCTCTCATTCTTCTCTCTCTCTCCACTCCAGCGCGCACACATTTCAAATCACACCACTCATCTTCACCACTTCCTTTCAGATTCGTATGAGTCACAGCAAGAAAATCAAATTTACCCTTTCTAAAATATCCTTCACCTCTCTTCAATTTTCCTCATCATTTATTCAACCGAGACAACATAATAAGCATTCCTAAGGTATAAACAAGTGGTAGCGTCCCCAACCCAACTACTTTTGTCCATTTAGTCCCCTTCGACACGCATAACATACTCTGTGGGAACTCATTCTCCCCCCACACACAGAGAGATATGAAAAAAACGATACTGCCTTCACCAGTAGTAATGTTTTATAGTCTACTACTCCTGTATAAGAAAAGCGGGGATATGAGAGCAAGAGGGGCGAACCAATGGGCACTGGAATATCTTGAGATGTACTATACACCCACAAATGCACAATGGGATGTAATCTCATCGCTTCGATAGCTCTCTCTCACTCTCTCTCTTCTCGTCTCTCTCTCTCTCTCTCTCTCTCATCTCTCGCTCTCTCTCTCTCTCTGCTCTCTCCTCTCTATATATATTATATATTATATATATATATATATATATATATATATATCTATAGTATATATATATATTTATATATATATATTATATATATATATATATATATATTATATATATATTATTATATATATAATATATATATATATATATATATATATATATATATATATATATATATATATATATATATATATATATATATAATATATATATATATTTGTATCTATATAATTATGGGCTGCAAGGGAAGGACGCCATGGCTCTCCCCTAAATTTTCAACCTCACATGAACCTTCACAATGTTTTTTTTTTTTTCAATCACACGGTTAAAACATATAATCATACATCTCTCTACTCTATCTCATTTATATATATATATATATATATAATATATATATATATTATATATATATATATAATATATATATTATACTAATTATATATATATAAATATATATATATATATATAATATATATATATATATGAAAAGACTTTTTTTTATCTTGAGATACTTTGTGGCTGAAAATGTAAGGGAGGGCCATGCCTACCCTGCCCACCCCCCCCTTCGTAACGTCGCTCATGTATATACTAGTATACTACCATTCGATACATCCGTAGTTGCTTCCAATCTGAAAATCGTAACAGTCTGAAAAAATTCCTAAATTTTATGTATTTTTTTTAAAAGGAAGGTATTGAGGACTGTAGATGAGTAATAGCCTTTTTATTTCCCTCTACATCAAAAAATAGGAAAATTGTGCGATGAGAATACTGAGAAGCTGTTGCATTGGGAAAAAAAGTTTTTGCAAATAGGCGTGAGAAGGGACGTAACTGCTTTTTTGCTTGAGAAGCCGAACAAAGTGGCGGTGGTGGGTAAAAATGTCCGAAAATGTAAGGAAAAAAGTTGTCTATTGTTTTATTATGTTTGCCCACCTTCAAAGCTGTTATAATTAGTGTTCACTTTTCAGTGTCAGTAAAAGCTCGTGAGTAGTGGCGGCTCGTGTTTCTTGTGCAAGTGGGTGCTGCTTTTATATTATATTATATATATATAATATAAATATATATATATTAATTATATATATATATATATATATATATATATATATATATATATATATATATATATAATATATATATATTTATATAATTATATATATTATATATTATATATAATATATATATATATATAGCCTATTACTTATATTTAATCAGGTATATTTTTTTATTTATCACATACATTTCAGCTAATTATATATATATTATATATATATATATTTAATAAATATATTATTAATTTAATTAATTAATATATTAATATATTATATATTATAATTATTAATATATATATATATATTAATTATATATATATATATATATTATAAATAATATATTATTTCTAATTCTTTACATTTTAATAGCGAATTAGATGTTTTTGATAAAAATCAGATTAATCATATCTCTTTATTAATTATTGATAAAAATATTAAATATCGAATATTTAAAGAGATAATGAATGTGAAAGCTCAGAAAAGTGAAAAAATTATGGACGTTAGGAACTAAAATTTTTCACAATAAGTTTCTTCCTTAATGTTAACTTTAATCAAGCTTACTACTCTTTATAGACATTACATTCTTTTTCTCAGCTCAGATGACACTCCATTGTATAAAAATTTTATCATTATAGAGTAGCCATTTCTTCGGACACAAAAAGCTTTTTCTTTTCAAGTTTCTATTCCTTTATTATTATTTTCTTCTTCTTATTTGGAATATAAATCTTCATGTCTACGTACAAAATTTATATTATAATATTATATATTATTATATATATATTTATTATATATATATATTATATATATATATATATATATATTAATTTATATATATATATATATATAATATAATCATATATATCATTAATTATTTATCTTATAATATATATATAGTGATATATTATATCTTTAGAAGAGAGAGAGAGTAGAGAGAGAGAGAGAGAGCAGATGGGATGATGAGAGATAGAGGACGACGAGAGAGTATTGAAGTAGAGAGAGGAGAGGTAGGAGACACGAGAGAGAACGAGAGAGTAGAGAGAGAGAAGAGTTGCTCGCAATTCATGTGCGCGCTCGACGCCGACAACCACATCGAGCCGAGAGTTATGCAGACCATAGCGATGAGTTTCTACTTCATGAGGCATACCTAAACCCACATATGCGGGATCGTATGCAGCTGATCACTATTGTTTGTGGGACTTAGTTTTGAAATTTTTTAGCGCGGGGTGTCTCTGCAGCTTCACCGCAGTGCCTATGGACCAGAGCAAGCCAGGCTCAAGCTCGTGATTAGTAAGTGCCTCAGTCTTTTGATGAAGTTTTGCGTGCGTTTAACGTAAAATAGAAAAGACAACACAATTTCTTGCATTTTAATGTGAATTAGGGGTTTTACATTATATAATCTTTATTTTATTATTCATTATTTATTATTATCTATTATCTCCATCTCCTCTCCTATTATCGCTTCTATTCATTCTCATTTACTTTATCTTAATTATTTATTAATTATTATTATTATTATTATTATTATTATTATCATTATTATTATTTATTTATTATATATTATTTTTATTATTTGACAGTAATACTAAATATGTAAAAGTTTATAATTAAAAGAGCAGTAGGACTTGATAACAGTGAGATCTGATCTTGCTGATTGAGTCTAAAACTAGAACTCATATTAGTGGTTGTCTCTCAGTAATGTTTAATGATGCCTGTATGATTAGTAATTTAGTAGTGTTTGCTACTTGGGATAAAACGTACCAAGAGGAAAATATTCTGGAAATTGGAAATTACATAGTTAGAGACAATAGGAAAAGATTGATTAAAGTTTGACTTATTAACGAAACCGTACAACCACTAATTACGTTCAATTTTAAAGATGTTGAAAAGGGAAAGAGGCCATTTCTTTATGAATGGAGACATCTGTATAATTCTTAGCTAGCGTATTCTAAAATATTGAAAGGACCGTTTTGTAGGTTGTCTCTTATTTAGACCTATCAAAGGAGGTATATTTGGCTCATTTATCGTAAAACCATTCAGAAAATATTGAGATGTGCATTCCAGTGCTAAAGCCCATGGAAATTCAGAATGGCATAAAGATGCCTCAGTAGCAGCAAATAATTTCAAACAAATAATATTAAATAAGCGTGTTAATGTAACTGAACAACTGTATGTTGCTGAGCACTTAGTTATTCAAAAAAAGGCAAAAATTGGTACCCATAATTTCTACTTTAATATTTTATGGCCAACCCATGATATTGCTATTCATGCTAGGAAGATAAATTTTGGCCACTAACCTTTGAAATTTCTCTTATTTTTAATTGGGTAAGGAGAACATGGTTGCTTTCAATATCTCAAAAACTCGGTTCCTTCATCTCTCTACTCGGGATAATCTCCTCACACAATTATAGAATCTTCATCGAAATCACACAACTGAAATATATATATATATATATATATATATATATATATATATATATATATATATTATATATATATATAATATATAAATATATATATAGATATATATATATAATATATATATATATATATATATATATATTAACTAAACGAATACCATAGGGTAAATGCACAGCAGGTTGGCGTACATACATAACAGACCACTCGCTTCAAATGCGCTCGTATTTGAAGCGAGCGCTTCAGCGAGCGGTCTGTCATGCAAATGTAGCGCCAAACCTGCTGTGCATTTACTCTATGGTATCCGTTTAGTAAAAAAGAAAAAAAGAAATATATACATGCTTACCAAAAAAAATCCTTTCTTGACAAAAATTTCATGCCGAAGTCAAATTTTTGTGAAAATTTACGTTTACGAACAAACGCTAAATTTACGTTTTAGAATAAAATATATTTGTGTTACTCTTTAGTGTAAATACAACATTTAAGTTAATATATATGCAATTATCAAAAAATATTTTGTTTTTGACAATATTTTATGTAAATGTAGCCGAAGTCAGTTTCTTTTACGTGTCCGAACAAAATATATTTATATATATATGGGTAACACAGATAACCGATAACTTACGATTATCGGAAAAAATAATCGATATCTGATAGGGTTACCTTAAACCTGACTATTACCAAAAAACCAACTCTACACTGGCATATTACATTACAATTGTTTGAATATTAAACCAATCGATTAATCTTATTTTATTTATGTTCTTTTTACAAGTAGGTTTCAACCACAACTTGAAACAGCAAAGAAACACACATTGTTATTCTAAAGAAGGAAACCTCGGAATCTGTTTAAGAAGCGAAGATTGTTTAAATAGAAGGAATATATATGGGCGTTGTTCAGAGTTAACTGGCTTTTTATGTTGTGGCCTATATGACGTGTATGATGGAACTGGAGTAAAGTATGGTAAGAGCATATATATATATATATATATTATATATATTATATATATATATATAATATATATATATTATATATATAAATATATATAATTATATTATATAATATTATATATATTATATATATATATATATATATATATAATATATATATAGATTTAAAAAATATATATATATATATATATATATATATATTTTATATATAATATTGATCTACTATATATATATATAATATATATATATATATATATATATATATTATATATATATATATAATATATTTATATATATATATATATATATATATATATATATATATATATATATATATATATATATATATATATATATATATATATATATATATATATATATAGTTTCCTCTGAAGGGCAAAGGCCTGAGGGCAACAGGTTCCACCAAAGTTGAGGGAAGTTCCCAAATCGGAAGCAATTTAAAGTTTAAAGAACGAAATGTTCCGATGCATGAAGTTTAAAAGCGTGTTAGTCAAAGGTAGTTGGGAAAATATATAAAGGAGGTGTGTTCAAGATTTCTGCCAGTGAAGTACAGGAAAGTGGTTAAGTCTGGGGTTGGAGAGTTTAATAAAGAAAGGATGAGATTGTATAGAAAAGCGTATATCGCATGAACCCTTCTTAATGGAGGAGCTAAGTGACAAGAGAGTTCAGAAGAGCTGTTTCCGTTGTAATAGCGATAGAATAAAGTGAATGGCGTAGTCACTCAACTTGTAGAGAGAGGGATACTGGAAAGAGTTAGTGAGAACAGGAGAGTTGATAATATGAAAAGTCCTAAACTCAACCTTTTCAAAGAGAGATGTGTGAGTGGAACCAACCTAGATGTGTGAGGCATACTCTATACAAAGGCGAACGACACCCTAATAAAGAGCAAGCAACCGGGGTGGCGTGAAGAAATTCTGAAGGCCCCTTAGAACACCTGCCTCTTAGAAGCTTGTTTAGAAAAAGAGGTAATGCGATTCTTCCAATTAAGATCACGAGAAAAAGAAACACCAAGAATATTAAGGATAGACGAAGTTTTGAGTTGTAATATTTCGAAGATGTTATGTGGAAGGTTATGTCGAGCAAAAAGATGAAAGAACCGAGTTTTAAGGCGGTAAAAATCATGTTCCAATTAGAAATTCGAGAGGGGTCAGAGGTTAGTTGCTTCAAGGCTGCCCTTCTAGCGCAAGCTAATTGCTGTTGCGAGGGATGTCTTTCAAAATGAAAGGAGTAATGAAGAGTGAAGAAGTCAGCAAAGGAGTGGATAGAAGTAGTGAGAGAGAGAAGATCACTAATAAATAGTAGAAGGATTTAGAGTTAGGACATAACCTTGAGGAACCACTATTTATAGATTTAAAGGATGAACTGTGATCGTCTACAATAGCGGCTATAGAACGATTGGAAATGAAATCAGAAAAGTTACAGAGAGAAAGATAGATACCGAAACTTGGAGTTTACAAATCAAAGCTACGTACCAAACTCTATCAAAGCCTTTCGCTATGTCTAGCACCGAAATGCCGGAGCGAAACGGACCAAGAATAAATAGGAGAAGGAATATCACCAGTAGAGAGTTTCTAACGAAAGCCATTTAGGAGATAAGAAGAATTGAGATGTTTTCAAATCTTCCTCACAAGGATAGATTCGAGAACCTTAGAAAGAATGGAGATTAAGACGATAGGACGATAATTTGATTGTTGAGAGTGGTCCCCCTTTGTTCCGCACCAGCTACATGAGCGCTCGTTTCAAGCACGAAAGGAAGGTCGAAGTTGATACAGAGAAGAAATAGTTTACCAAGGCAGATTGCAATCTGGGAAGCACCAGTTTTGAGAACCACAGGAGGAATACCTTTAAGACCGTATGCCTTCTTAGTACTAAGCTCAGAGAGAGCAAAAATATGTCATAAATTACAATATTAGGCATGAGTTGGAGGGGGAATTAGAGCCAAAGATTTGAGCGAAGAGTTCAGGATTTGCGGAAGGTAAAACGACAGTTGCGCCGTCGGAAGATACTAGAAGAAGGAAAGAGGAAGAAGCGAAGTTACAAAATTTCAACATTTTATGCAAAATGTCAGAAAAGAATTGAGAAAGGAGCCAAAAGCATTATTGCATTATCTGGGAAGCACCAGTTTTGAGAACCACAGGAGGAATACCTTTAAGACCGTATGCCTTCTTAGTACTAAGCTCAGAGAGAGCAA
The DNA here is from genome assembly GCA_015478945.1 of Trachelipus rathkii. NCBI lineage: Eukaryota > Metazoa > Arthropoda > Malacostraca > Isopoda > Trachelipodidae > Trachelipus > Trachelipus rathkii. Next base: position 19,802 of record JABUQX010113619.1, read on the forward strand.
AAATATGTCATAAAATTACAATATTAGCGCATGAGTTGGTGGGGGAATAGAGCCAAAGATTGGTGAAGCGAAGAGTTCAGGATTTGAGGAAGGTAAAACGACAGTTGCGCCGTCGGAAGATACTAGAAGAAGGAAAGAGGAAGAAGCGAAGTTACAAAATTTCAACATTTTATGCAAAATGTCATAAAAGAATTGAGAAAGGAGCCAAAAGCATTATTGCATTATCTACGAAAAAAAAAAGTTTTTAGTGTCATGGAAAATATATTTTGCACGATTCCTGGATGAAATATCAATGTGATCAGCGGAACCAAGAGGAAAAAAGTTTAATAGAATAACGAGAAGGATTTGAGGTTAGGAAATGGTCTAGAATGATGGATTCATATCCAAGACGATTAAGAATATGAATAGGGAGCTACATCAACTGCTCGAGGTCATTCTGAATAGAAAATTGATAGGCAAGTTCAGCAGTTTTATCTAGATTATCAAGAATGATGATTTCAGAGAAATGTAGAGAAGAGAGAATGTGTTCTAATTTAGAATTTAAATAGTCGAAGTAATTAGGAGACATTTACTCGTATACAGAACAGATGAAATTGGTAATAAATCGACAGGTTAATTCGAGTCATAAGGAAGAAAATTCAAAAAACTCCAAGTCTGAGACACGAAAACAAAACATCATTGAACACAGGCACAACATGCACCTTTGGCTGAGAATTGAGACCGTAAGAGTCAACAGAGTTAAGAATAAGAGATGAGGTTAAGAGGAGGAAAGGTGATGTTCAACAAAATGGAAATTTGTGTAAAGACCGAGAATGTTGCAAAATTATATATATATATATATATATATATATATATATATATATATATATATTATATATATGATATATATATAAATATATATATATATATATAATAATATATTATATATATATATATATATATATATATATATATATATATATATATATATATAATATATATATATATATATATATATAATATATATATATATATATATATATATATATATATATAATATATAATATATATATATATATATATATATTATATATATATTATATATATATTTAAAAAAAAAAAAGGAAAAAGGATTTTGCTTGAAAACCAATTCAAAATAAACTTGCCCTGAAAAGGCTTACGCACGTTGGAAGAATCATTTTTACTTGTTGCATTATATTCCTTTTTGTAAAGGTCCTGAAAGTCATACATGTCATGTTATCAGCTTGAAAATTTTCTTTATTAAACATTAAATTACCTTACAGAATTCAAAAATTAGTTTTTTAGGTCGAAAACTGAAAACAAATTTTTACGAAAATGTATGTATAAATATTGATTTAACTTTTACAGAATGTGGAAAGACATCAAAAAGATTCGCGCAGGCGAGGCAAAATTGTTAAATGGAGTGTGCTCATACCGCAAGAAATTTCCTTGGCAAGCTTAGTTTTCAGCCACAACATCCAGTTGTAGAAGTTCTTGGAGAACTCTTTTGAACGAAAAAAAAATGGGTTTATATACAGCTTGCGCACTGTTGTCTATAGGTTTTTAATATATATATATCATATATATATTATATATATATATATATATATATATATATATATAGATATATATATATATATATAATATATATATATATATATATATAATATATATATATATATATATATATATATTTATATTAGAAAATAAAATGAAAAATAAATTAAATAAATAAATTTATATATAATACATATATATATATATATATATATTCTATATATATATAATATTATATATTATAATATATATATTATATATATATATATAATGTTATATACTATATATATATATATATAATATATATATATATATATAATATTATATAAAATATATATATATATATAATAATCATCAATTAACATTAAAATAGAGGAAGTTCCTTTTTGCCTAACAACGTCCGTATATAATATTGTCTAATAAAATACTAGTTTGATGGTTATTATTATTATTATTATTATTATTATTATTATTATTATTATTATTATTATTATTATTATTATTATTATTATTATTATTATTATTATTATTATTATTATTATTATTATTATTATTATTATTATTATTTTATGTTCGATATCTGTATCGAACATCTGTCGATAGAATCTGACACAAAACACCAATTTTCAAATTTAATTCACTCAGTTGCCATCCTTTTCTCAATAATTTATGATTTACGAAAAATTATTTTTTTTTTCGATAATCGTTTTTGTAAATATTTTTCCTACCCATGCATGATGACGAAAAAACCGTTATCATATCTAACGGTTTCAATTTAGTTCCTAAAACTGGTTAAGGTTATGATAAGAATTGTTAAGTAGACAGCTTTACTGTGTATACTTAACAAAGCTTATATTACTTGAACTTATTGGGTCCTAAACCGAATCGTATTATATATATATATATATATATAATATGTTATATTTATATATATATATAATCATATATATATATATATAGATATATATAGATAGAAAATATCGTAAACATACGTATTATATATATATATATATTATTAAGCGGGCTTTACCCCTCCGAAGGAGGGTGAAAGGCCTCAGCCCTTCGGGGCTGAGGCCCAAAGCCCGCTACACCCCCTTCGGGTGATCCCCCCTCGCAGGATTCACATCCCTTTTCAAGGGGCGCATCCCCCTGGGTTTTCTCTCGGAAGGTAGTGATGTTTTGCTTTAGATACTCTTGGTAATGAAAACTGTTTATCGTAAGTTAAGTACGTTATGTTAAAATATTACTATGAACAATGGGGAAATAACACTGATTTGTTAGAAAAATGATGAGTTTTTGTATATTATTACTGTGTTAACTGACAATGATGTGTTGAAAAACGTGAGCCTAGGTTTAAGTTTTTGTTGAGTAATGATAGGTTTGCCCTAGAATTTTGCTAATGTCTACGTTATATTCATAAGTTAAATGATGTATACTCGAAACGAGTGACCACTGATGAAGGATAGTGTTCAATTCATAGTCAAGATGGTGGCATCTTTTGATAAGATTGGTCACTTTGTTAGGGATTTTGTTAGAGAATACGACTTTAACTATTTGCTATATGCTTTCGAAAAGTGGAACATATCGAGTATTGTATGACCTTTTAGCTACTTTACCTTTGAATCAGTAGGGAATTTTTCAGAATGTTAGCTGATTATCATACGCGAGGTTTGTTAGGTTTGCATTTGTACAATATATTCTTAGTTGCGGTTATGATATGGTAGCTTTATTGATGCTAAAACTTTTGGTTAAGCATATATTCGTAGGTCAGTATATAAAGAACTTATTTTTATGTTATGTTTATCCAAAATGATACTCGAAATATGACTTGAATCAATAGTTCAATAGATCATTAGGCGGGTGCGACGGGCTAGGGGACTTTGCAGGATGGGCCGGTTGAATTACTGATTTACTGATTAAAATCAGTAAATTATTACGCTTTACTGTGATATTTTACTTCAAAAGAACTTATTTTTATGTTATGTTTAGGATAAAATTTGTTATTTTTTGTTAGGTTTGGTTAAAACTTTTATGTTTGCAATTAATCGCTGGGGATTATGATATTTAGACGAGGTTATGATGAATTTTTTGTTAAATATTACGAAGTTGATGTAAAACATTTGTTACGTTAGCATTATATTCTTTGTCTGTATGATGATTAGACAGGTTTATGCTAAACTTTTGTTAAATATTACGATGTTAATGTAAAATTAACATTGATATGTTAGAGATATGCATGAAAAAGTATGAATAGGGTACGTTTGGACAAGTTGTTAGTACCACTGTTGTTAAGTGCGGAAGTTTGTTAATGCTAACAGTTTTTATTCATGCTTAAGTTGGATAAGATTCGTTCGTGTACATTATTTCTTAGTCAATATGATGCATTGTTTGCTTTATTAATATGAAAACCTTGTTATGTTAACATATATTCGCTGGTTAGTATATAAAAGAACTCATTTTTGTGCTAAGTTTATCCGAAATGATACTCTAAATGCAACGTAAATCAGTGTTAATTTAAAATTAACATCGATATGTTAGAGATATGCTTGAAAAAGTGTGAATAGGTTACGTTTTGTATGCTGTGCTAGGTACTTTACTGCTGTTAAGTATGGAACTTTGTTAATGTTAGTTGTTTATTCTAGCGTAAGGTGTGTTAGATTTTGTTATTGTACATTATATTCTTAGTTCTGTAATGCTATGTTAGCTTTATTAATGTGAAAACAATGTTACGTTAGCATATATCGTTGGTTAGATAAAGAACTTATTTTTGTACTATGTTATTGTTGTTGTTGTTGTTGTCTAACGAGAATATATACCCTTTTGAACTGATATGGCTCGTTCGTACGTCGTATTCTTGTTTACTTTCTTCTGATTGGTTGAAAGAAAGAATCTCATTACCTTTTAGATCTGTTTATACATCCGAATTTCGTCAGTAAGACATTTTTCGCTGTGTTGGTATGATGACCTCTCGTTCTGCTCCTACGAATGTCCTCTTTACGAGGACCTTCGTAATACCCAACAATGTGTCAATTACATTTTTTCGTAAAACGAATGGAAAGCAATATATTGCCTGTATTCCAATTGGAGGTGCAGGTAATAGACCTTTAATCATATCGGTTGAAGAATTCCTCAAGATTATCGACAGCGTTGAAGCTTGGGTAAAGAATGAGTATGTGTCATCTGAGACATCGCCTCCTGCTGAAATCAAAGGTGACAGCTTGAGAGGATATAATAGAATAGATGTTGCTTTCACTGCATCTGATAATGTTAAAAGTATTGATGTACGCAACTATTGGAAACCCAATGATGCTGTCACATTCATGCGTACGTGTATAGGTTTCACTGTTCGGTCATCTGAAAATATAACAGCTTTGTTTGATATGAAAAACGACTTAAAGTCTCATCTTAAAGATGTTGACATACTCGCAGGGACTTAATTCATATAGTCAGGGGTGTAATCTACGATATTTACAAAGGAAACATGTGGTTTCCGGTATAATGCAGTATACAGAAATGCCACCTTAATAACTATCAGCCAGGATACGTTTACTTCTCTCTGGGCTGTGAGCGTGTGAGTGCCTGTTTAACGAAATAAGAAGGAAAAAATGGTGTTGTGCCGGGGGTTTTTTTTTTGTTTACCTCCCCGTTGGGGGGGGTGTTGGAATCGTGGAGAAACATTTATAGAACTTGCTCAAAATTTTCGCAGAATCCTATGTCTCCCTGATTAGATGGATTTAATATATTTAAAATTAAAAACTATATGTTTGAATGTATTTATTTATTTAATGTTCTTTTTATTGAAAATTATATGGTTATACACCTTTGAAAAACTTGTATTTACTGTCCCCTTATGTACAGCTTTGTTGTTTTAAGATGTTGGGGTTAGCTGTTATATTCGTGCAGCCGTGTGTGTGTTAAGTATGTTATTTTCATAGTTTAGCTTTACAGAGAATAAAAAAACTCCGTTACTTTGTTGTCTTTACCTTAAGGTATTATGCTAGTTAGGATAGGTTATGCTAAATTTTTGGTTAAATATTACTTATGTTAAGTAAAATTAACATTTCAATTGGTGATATGTTTGATAAAGTATGAATGGAATATGTTTTTGTATGTCTTGTTAGTTACTTTACTGTTGATAAGTTTGGACCTTTGTTAATGTTTACAGTTTATTCGTGCTTAAGATGTGTCAGGTTTGTCGGTGTATATTATATCTTAGTTCTAACAATGTTACGTTGGTTTTATAATGTGAAAACTTTGTTATGTTACCAGTACTTTCGCCTGTTTCTGTATGATAATTAACACAAGGTTTTGATAAATTTTAGTTAAATATTTACATGTTAGTATAAGTTAACATCGTTATGTTAGAGATATATCCTTGACAAAGTGTGAATAAGTTACGTTTTTTGTGTGCTATGTTAGTTACTGTTACTGTTGTTAAGCTCGAAACTTTGTTAATGTTAACAGTTTATGTGTTTAAGGTGTGATATGTTTGTCTTTGTACATTATTTCTTAGTTGCAATGTAAACGATATGTTGGAGCTTTATAATGTGAAAACCTTAATTATGTAGAGATAGACTCTTTGATAGGTATGATAATAACAATGTTTTGATAAATTTTTGCTAAATATTACGATCTTAATGTAAAATAACAGCGATATGTTAGAAAAAGTGTAAGTAGCGTTACGTTTTTAATGGGCTATGTTAGTTACTTTACTGTGTTAAGTGTGGAACTTTGTTAGCGTTACCAGTTTATTCATGTTTAGGTGTTGCTAAGTTTGTCGTTGGGTTTATATCATAGTTCAGATTGATACTAAGTAAACTTTATGAATGTTGAAAACTTTGTTACGTCAACATATATTGATTGAATGTTTGTATAAAGAACTTGAATTTATGTTATGTTTATTCAAAATGATACTCGAAATGTGACTTGAATCAATAGATCAATAGATCAAATAGATCACAGATGGGTCAGGAGGCAGTTTGATTTACTGATTACTGATTTAGGGTATGTAAAAAGTTACAATTTTTAAAAAATTTGACCTGAATCAATAGATCAATAGATCACAGTAGGGTATGGATGGTGGTTGGATAGTGTTTGATTTAGTGAATTTACTGCTTTAGGGTATGTAAAACATGAAAATTTAGTAAAAAATTTGGACCTTAATTTCAATAGATCAATAGATTCACAGATGGTTCAGGAGGGAGGTTGGATAGTGGTTGATTTAGTGATTTACTGCTTTAGGGTATGTTAAAACATGAACAATTTTAGTAAAAATTTGACCTTAATCAATAGATCAATAGATCACGACTGGACAGGAGGGATGGTTGTGTGGCTTGATTTAGTGATTACTGCTTTAGGGTATGTTAAAACATTAAAAATTTTAGTAAAAAAAATTTGACCTTAATCAATAGATCAATAGATCACGATTGGATAGGAGGGATGGTTTGGGCGGCTTGATTTAGTGTTTACTGCTTTAGGTATGATTTAAAACATTGAAATTTTTAGTAAAAATTTGACCTTATCAATAGACACAGATGGTCAGGAGGGAGGTTGGATAGGTGGTTATGATTTAGTGATTTACTGCTTTAGGGTATGTAAAAACGTAAATTTGTAAGTTATAAACAAAAAAAATAAGAAATTTTATTTATTTATTTATTTATTTTTTTTTTGATGGTTCTGAAACCATTATTTTCGAAATCTACAGATCCAATAACATATATAAAGACACCAACATTGTTGTTATACGAATGTTTATTAACTTGGCACCGCACCGGCTCCAGCACCGGTGCCTGTGTTTTATTACGAAAAAAAATTTTGGTTTATAACTTTTGGCACTCGCAGCAGCTCTGCACCGTGTATGCATAGCTAACTCCTCAGAGTCCAATACCAGGTCTTTCTAGAAACTCAACTCTGAATCCTCTCACCAAATTTCAGCTTTATACGATCAATTTAATTTTTTTTAATGGGGGTGGGTCCCCCTTCGGGGGACCCACAGGGACGTAACTTCGTATACAATGAGGTTACCTCATCATCTAACCATCCTCCAAATTTTAACACGATACGATAAGTTCTCGGAGGCTGGCTGGCAATCAAAGTCGGAGTCTGAACCGGATGCGAAGAAGCAACCGCGGCGGAAGGCAAAGTCGGAGTGCGTAAAAAAAAACGATCCCTTACAGGGATCGTTTTTCGACTCAGAATCAATTCCCTTCGGGAATTGATTCTTCGACGTAATAATAATAATAATAATAATAATAATAATAATAATAATAATAATAATAATAATAATAATAATAATAATAATAATAATAATAATAATAATAATAATAATAATGTGTATGTGTATGCGTACGCGCGCGCTCACGCGCTGACGTAATCTCGTCTGCGACGAGATTACGTCATCCCCCCCCCACGGCTTTTCGGAAAAAACAAAACCCCCTAACTCTCGGTTAGGCTTAACTCAATCTCGGGTTTGGAAAGCCAAAAGGGTATAAACGCGGGCGTAGCGGCTACGCTCTCGGGGGTGACCCCCCTCTATATACATCCTACAGACTTGAAATTTACACGGTTTCGAGCTTAACCCATACATAGATTATATTCCAAGTTTCAGACCTATATCTCTATTCCTTCATATCGAAAAGGGTGGCAGCGGTCAAACTGGTACATCACTACTATATATATATATATATATATATATATATATATATTAT
>JABUQX010113620.1:0-17143 GCA_015478945.1 Trachelipus rathkii
TAGTATATATGAGTTTGAGTATACTATATTATATCCTATCTTTTTATATATACGTATTACGGTTTTATTATATGTTTATATATAATATATATATAGATAGCTATATTTTAATAAATTAGGTAACTTATTTTTTAATTTTTATTATAATATATATTTTAAAGGTTTTTTCATCGTTTTGTCGCTCACTGTTTAGTTCCCTGGTTTTTCGATTGTGACATTCCCAAGATATCTTGAATATACACTTGATATTATGATATATTATCTATGTTTTTTATTATAATTATTATATGATACGTTTATTTATGTTATTCAATATTTTCGTATAATTATATTAGATCTATTATTAGTATATAATACTATATATATATATATACGTTTATAGTATTCTTGATATATATTGATATATTAATATATATTTAAGTTTATTATTATAGTTATCAATATTTAATTAATATTATAGCTATATTATTTGACATTAGTTATTATATTATATGTGTATGTATGTAGGGTCGTGTTTTTAGTGTCATAATTTTTAAATATATATTCTTATAATATATATATTTATTTTATATTATATTGATGTATATTTAGTGAATATATATTGACGTATCTATAAGTGTGTATTCAGTATGATTATAGTATTATTTATATATTATATTCTTTTATTTATATATGTATCTAATTATTACTATGTGAGATATATTACTATAAGTCATATTATTATATAATTATATATTAGTATATTTGTTCATTATCATATTATATCTACTACTCTTAATTATGACGTGTTCATGGGAAGTCAGTAATATAAATACTTATAGCATATATAATTTTTATTTTTATTTGGATGTTATTTTTCTTATGCTATATATTTTAGTTCACTTTTATTAAGGTAGTATTGTATATTCTTTATATATAGTGACTATTTACTCAATATGGACTCGTGTAGTATATATGATATTATATTAGTATTAATTATTAATATTTGATATGATTTATTTTTTTATTTTATATATAATATAATGCTTTTAATATTCTTAATTTTATATATATATATATATACATATCTATAATATATATATATTAAGAAGGTATATATATTATAATATATTGATTAAGTGATATAATAATATATAATATATATATATTATATTATATACATATTTAGTGTTTATATTTATATTTATGATTTGAACAGATAAGTTAAAGTGTTCTTCTTGTTCCCGAATCTTTTTTGACTCGTGCCATGTCAGTTAGCCCCATACGATATAGGCAGAATAAACTAAGTCTTAAATGTTAATCTAAAACACACTTTAACCTTCGGTATACAGAATACGAATGACGCAGAGAAGGAATGACGAGGAGTGTAGTGTCCTCTATATATAATTGAAATTATAGTTGAAGCTACGGCTGCATAAGACCATTTGGATAAAACGCATCGACAATGAGTTTGAACTCGCCCTGATTCAATGACTATAGAGGCTTTGTTTTCAATATTAAGACCTATTTATAAAAACATTTGAGGTTAAAAAGCGATAGCGCATGGTGCTTAGATTAGATTTGAAAGTATGTAAATTTTTTTTTCTCTTATTAAGTCTGTAGAAGTATGTGTATTTTGTCTCCCAACTGTGTTAGATACACGTTAGAAATTATTTGGCAGTAGTGTTAGAAGATTTTTACTGTCTAATTTTATATATAGGTATCTTATCACTTAATTTCTGCAAGATTTAATAGTTATTTATTATACAACTTGATTTAAGATTGTCCCGTGAATGGTTAGTAGAATGAGTGGTGTCAACATAATATAGTAATTGATCAGTGAAAATTATTGGATTAAGTTTCATCGATTTTATCCATTTTTTTGATATTGATATGATCGCCTTAAAACGCTATTAAATATGGCAATTAACCTTTGCATCTCCTAAATCACAAATAGCTCCGAGCAAACCCTTTGCACCCAGATAATTGCCTAAATGAAATATGCAAATTGAGGCTCTTGATAACATCGGTAGATGTTAGTGGTGGCTGTCGCCTTTAGTACTTAATTTCTAATGAGTACTGATCAATACACTCAGAGTTACAGTTTTTTTGGAATTTATTTAATCAGAAGTCAAATTTATCAGATCTATGTTTGAATGTTATTTTTTTGTGTGACTTATTAAGTTTGACTTATTTGCAATTTAATAGCATAATTGATTCAATATCATCTCAGACTGAGCTATATTCTTTCATCACTTTTACAAACAGGTTGTGGACATCTACTTCCATAATCTTGTCGGTTATTTATTAGTCCATATATTTGATTATTATATTACTAATTCTGTCTGCGATACTCTCGTTTTGTATTTTGTTTATTTCAAATTCTAAGGAGGGGAAGCTCTCGTAGGTTATTTCTACTAGGTATCCCGGAATAGTTGTAATAATCAAACGCCGGCCCTTGCCGATGTTCGAATCTCTGTTACTGTAGCGCTTTTAACCGTTTAGGCCAACGAATAGATATCAAATTACAAATTAATGTTGTGAAAAATTGGGAAAGTACGACAAGGTAGACACAACTTGTGTTTTTTTACTACTCTGTAATCTAGTTAGGCATAGCTTGTTTCCATACTGTTAGTTTATCTCAGTCTGCCCTTAGAAGAAGGCTTTCTCGAGAAAGCTAGAGTGATGCAATCATGGAGGGGTCCTAGAAAAATTAAAGAATACCGATTAAGCTGACATGCCCATCTATAAGAATGATTTGCGAATGAACTATTAGTCTATCTCTTTCTCACCTGTGACTCATTCAGAATATACGCTAGGCGTCGACTAATAGGAACAGTCCTTGAACGAGAGAGAGTAAGTTGAATCCTTGGTTTGAATAATGGAACTTTAGCGTGAAGTATCTCTATAGTGTGTTTTAAATAGGCACGTATGCGCAGGATTATGCGATTATGAGTCATTCTGCTAAGAGCGAGTTAGGCCACTTTGTTTACATATGGAATGGTATTATTTATTACAACGATGGGAATCTTCCTTTTGTCAATCATCACTGATATGTCACTTATACATAGAATGAAACATACCTTTAAAGAGTTATTTTTTAACAAACATCTCCTGCCATGTTGGGGCGCCTAAAATGGATGAAGTATTTAGATTTTACTACAGTCCACGTACCTGGTCTAATGCAACCCGTAGCGGTAGCGATGACCAGCTGGACATTGACGTGCTAAAGAGTTAAGTGTTATACAATTCCGGGTGGTTCGCAGGCGGCACAATTGGAAATCTGCAAATTCTCGGCATTGACTTGAAGCGCAATCGAGGCGACCTCTAACGTGGAGTAGGAGGCGGAACAAACACCAGAAAGTTTCAAGTGAGCGGATTCATCGGCGAGAAGTAAAAGAGCAATAAAGGTGGAGATTGGGCAGGTAGCCATGGAGTTGCCCTCGACTCTATACGACCGCAATCAGCGCCTTCGGGAAATCTAAAATACTGAACCCTTGAATGTGATGTCCAAAAGTGATAAGGAAACCACAAAAAAAGACCGGGAAAAGTAAAAGTTGGAAAGGACCTATAATACGTAAGTATTTAACCTTTTGGCAAGCCCTAGCTGGGTATAGCAAGCGGCGAAAGCTCGAGATCATACTTTGTGGTAGCATTATTAAGAGACCTTCAATCGCTCGTGGATTGATAAATGACTGAATTATATATTATCTTTTATATATATATGGAGCACGATATACGTATAAATTATATATATAATAGGGTATAGTATATATAATTATATATATGATATATGCTATTAGATGGAAATAGGGTGATAATAGATAGTATATAATATATATTATATATATTATAATATATATATACTATATGATATAGCCCGACACCGTGTGGGAAAAAATTGATGTTGCCTGATTGATCAGTCTTAATTGAGAGTGCAAGACAATTTTGACGAAAAACAAAGAAAGCTATTTTAAAGGCAAAACTAAAATAAAATATATGGATCATGCAAATTGTTCTACGAAACAGAGAGAGAGTAAGATCGGGTGAGGTGATTTGTTCAAAGTGAAAGCATTCAGAAGGGAAGATATTATATGAAACAGAAAAATCAACAAACTTTCTTTGTTGAATCATGCTCGAGGCGGAGATCTCTCTCAAAAGGTAATTTAATTAATGTGAATTTCCATAGCAAATAAGTAAAAAAGAAAATGTGAATACATATTTTTTTGGGCTTCACACGTAAGCTTATAATGAATGATAAAAACTTAGAGCAAATTTTATTTTCAGTTTTAAAAAATTTTGATGTATGTACATAAAGTTTGTAGAGTGAATGTAAAGAGACGCCATGACAAATTTTTTTTTAAATTAACGAATACAGTAGGGTGGCGATTACCCGGAGGTTGCCCCTAGAGGCGCAGGAGCGGTGCAGACCGCCGCAGGCTCCCGGCAATTCACCGGTGCCTGAAAAACTAAACTTAATTTCTTCTTATTTTTCCGTACAACAAATGAAAGAACGCAACTCTTAGCTTAGAAATTTAATAAGAAAAATAGCGCCTTTCCGTTTTCCGATAATCGCCCACATTTTATTTCAGCAAAAGAAGAACTTCAAACCAATAGAGATATTAGAAAAAACAAGTCCTAATTGTTTGTTTAAGACCTTTTTAAGGCTTAAATCTAACTTAATTAAACCGATTCGGCAACCTAAGCAGTATGTCAGGCAATTCTAATTCTAAAAATTTTAGTTTGATTCAAATTATGAGAAACAAAGCTGCCTACGTTTATGATTTCGGGCACAAAAAAAAACAAATAAATAGTTAAACTTATAAACGTTTTTTTTCAGGAAGTGTCGAGCTATGAAACTTTAACGCATATATATATATAGGATATATTATATATATATATCTATATATATATATATATATATATTATATATATATATATATATATATAGTAGTATATACCGCTTTATTATATTAATATAAGTATATATATATAGTGTATAAGGTCGAGATAGCCCGACACCTTGGTGAAAAAAGATTGATGTTGGCCAGTTTATGGCGCTTAAAATTGTAATTTTTGGCTACAATTTTTAACAAAGAAACAATTTTTTAAAGGAAACAAAAATAAAAATATATATATTCATATAGACGTAAATTTAATTTAATGTAATTAAGTAAATGTAAATTGAAATTTGTTTATATATTTTTTCTAGGCTTCACCGCCTTAAAAGCTTAAAAATAAATATAACTTGTAGCAAATTTAATTTCATGCTTAAATTTGATTTATGTACGGTAGTTTTTTATAGGAAGGCGATTGTAGACAAACCATGGAAATGTTTTTTTTTAAATTAAAATATACCAATAGAATGGGATACGAAACCGCTGCCCTCAATGCAACGGCGAGGGAACGGCGCTGGCTACCCGCGGGCTCCCCGGCAACGCCGGTGCATTAATAATAAAATTATTTTTTCTTCATTCGTACAACAATGAAAGAAGCCAATCTGGTAAAATAAAATTATAAGAAATAAAACAGTATAGCTCGTTTTCGATATCCGCATATTTGATTTCAGTAAAAGAACTTAAAACCTATACTAATATTCAAACATTAAAAATGGAAAAAATATATCAAGTCTATAAACTACCAATCAATAACTTTAATTACCCATTACTTTATATAGCCTAATTAAGATTCCTCAACACTACTTGATTAAAGATTTTCAAATTTTTTGAATACTTATTAGATTATATAATTTGCAAACATTCCCTACTTTTCGGGATCAACAAAAGCAAGATAAATGCAAACGTCGGCAAGACCGTTAAATTTTGAGGAAGCATGAGGGGGGGTAGACTTTAGCCATGAATAGTAGTAATATATAATATTTATATATATATAGTATGATATATATAGTGTGCATATATATATAGTTAATATATATATTAATATTCATACATTTTATAATATATATATATTAATATTGTATATATAATATATATATAGAATTTGGATGATCTTTCATGGCGTGAATAGAATCTCTTTCAAGAAAACTATTTTCAAAAAAAGGTCAGTTTTCAACAAAGTTAGATAAAATACGTGTATTAAATATAAAAGTGCTTCGTGTTGCCACGGGTAATAAATAAGTTTGAATAAAATATCTGAAGCCTGAAAAGAATTGAAATAAAATTTCGATTTTTGAATTTTCTGAACCCTTGAGCAGGCGAATTAAACTTACTTTCAATAAATTCATATTATAGGAAGTTATTATATAGTAACTTCAGTTTATATTTATTTTAGTACAAGAAATGTTGTATGTTGATTTGTAGAAAGAATGTCACAATTCATTGTTTAACATGTATTTATTAATCAACTAATTATATTGATACCTTTTTTTGGCTATATAATAACGTAGAAAAGAGGAGGTTTCCAAAATGTAAATAAAAATAAAAGGGTGAAACACTGAACTTGAAACAATATAATGTTCGCATACTACATCAGACATTATTTGAAGGTAATTAAAATAATTTTTTTTTTGTTCAAGAAGAAATGTATGGCGAGAGACAAGTTGATTTCCAAACTTAACTGTTTTGTAGGATTTTTGGTGGAGGTTTGTGTGATAGAATATTAACTTTTCGAAGAAAAAAAAAAGGGCCCCTTAATCTCTACCTACACGCTAACCTGAAGTTAACCTAAACCTAATCTAACCTAATTGACCCCTAGACCATAGGAAGAAAAAAAGAAAATTGTGTAGGATTTCGTCTCTATAACATCTATTTATAATATCATAGAGGCGACCTGAGTTCCATGTGGGGCGATAAGTAACTTTGTTTTGTTATATATATATTGTCATATATATATATATGTATACTATATATATATATATATTATATTATAGTATATATATATGATATGGTATATAATATATATACTATAATATTTTATATATTATATATATATCTATTTATATATATCTAATATGAGGTTTGAGGTGTAGGTTATGTATTGAGTGGTGGAGGTTGATATATATATATATTTAATTTCGTTTCCCCAATAAAAAAAAAAAAATTATCATTGGTATATAAAAGTTTAGAAAGCTAAATGTCATCTGTCCTCTTATTACAAGATCTCGCGGAGTAAAATCGCAAACTTAATAAATTTTCCATATTTGAAAAAATAAGTAAAGTAGTTTTTTTTTTAACAAATTACGATGATTTTTAGATTCACCACAATTATTTTAATTGAAACTTTTAAATTTATAAAATAGTCTAAAATTGGTACCTATAATTTCTCTCTTAAGATTTTGCAACTTAACCATATATATATATATATATATATATATATATATATATATATAATATAATATATATATTATATATTAGTTGATATTATAATATATATATATTACTACTATATATTATATTATATATATATAGTATAATATATTCTACCTATATATAGTATAGTATTTGATAAGGAGACAATAATAATAAAACCTTTTGTCTTTTAATTGCCATATTCAGTCCTAATTTTGATTCCCTTTTCTTAAGTTGTTTATTAAAAAGATGATACGTAATTGTCAAATAATGGCGACAACTTAAGTAAACCGAAAAGGTGAGGAGCTCAATTTTGCACACTTTCTGAGTTTTTTGTGGCACATTTAGGAGGCAATTTTCACAGGGAGAGACAATATTATTTATTTTTTTTATCTTATTTTTTAATTTTCTTCCTCCCGGCTTAACAAAGATATCTAACTTTGTTAAAATTCGTGTTAATGTGGAAAATGAGATCATATTCCGTAAACTGTCTTTAATCAGACTTTTTGTTTTTTTATATATAATTATATATATTATATATTATATAATTATATATATAATATATAATATATATTATAATTAATCATATACTATTTATATATTATTATAGTATATATAATATATGTGTATTATATGAATATATATATATATATATATTTAATATATATATATATATCTATATACCTATATATATATATATATATATTATATATATAGTATATATATATACATATATTATTAATAATTATATATATTATATATAAATATATATATATATATAATAATATATATATTATAATGTATATATATATAATTACTAGTATATAGTTATATATAGTATATATATAATATATATATACTATATATAAATATACTTTACAACATATCTTTAAAAACTATTTATCATATATTGCAGTATAATCAAAGTTTCTATTATATATTATATCGTTGTATGCAATATAAATAATAAGGACCGTTGTGTACAGTAAACCATGCCTCCTCAAAAATAAATTTAAGTATTGGGAAAAGGTTGGGGTACCTCCCCTCCCATCTCCAAAATTTTCCTACAAATCAAAAAGGTTCTCCCAAGAACTTATTTCTATCTGATTGCACCAATCTTTCAAATGATTCTTATTCCTATTCTAATTTCAAAATAATGGTAAAAATAACCTAGTATCAATCCATATATATATATTATATATAATATATAGTGGTATATATATATATATATAATAGTAGTAGATTATATATTTGTATTATATATACGAAAAGATTATATATATATATATTATATATAATATATATATAGATGGTCAGATTTTTTTTAATGCCCACAGTATGTAGCTAGAGAGACCGGCAGCTCTAACAGTAAAACAAATTATATATTTGGAAATCAGCCGAAAATTCTAAGGATGGGATTTAAATTTTTTTTTTTTTTTTGTTTTTTTTTTTTTGAAGTAATATTTTTTTTTTTTTAGGCTAAAAGGAATACCTAGGGTAAACCCGCAAAGATGGCAGGAGTCGGTGGCTCTCGGCCTTCCGGTGGACGACGTGGGGGGACTAATCCCCCCTCCTGGGATGGTTCCTCCGGAACCCCCGCCTTTCTTTGGTCCTTTGGGTCTATGTCGCGCGGGGGATATCTCCTCCGCCGACCAATCCCCTCCGGGGTATGAAACGTCCCCCCTCTGTCCCTCCGTCGGCTCGAGCCCCCTAAATTTGGTGAAATATTGTTTGTTTTGTTTTTTTGGGAAATTTTAAGGTTTTTTATTTTTATTTGGGCTCGAGCGAACGGGGGACAGAGGGGGGGATGTTTTTCATAACCCCGGAGGGGAATGGGTTCGGGGAGGAAGCCCCCGCAACACCCAAGACCAAAGAGCGTGGGGGGTTCCGGCGAGACACATCCCCCGGAGGGGGGGAGAGTTAGTGCCCGAGCCCGTCGGTGCCGAGCGCGGGAGGTAGCGAGAGAACGCGCGAGCGTACCCCGGCGCAGACCACGCGGCGAGAAGGTATCAGCCGACCTAGGAGTGGTAAGAGAAGAAAAAAAAAATTGAACATTTTAAAGGTTTCACTCCAGTCGTGCTGTCCACAGTTCATTAAATCCGAGGGTCGCGGGGAGGACCATTTGTGAGTAGGAAGCTGTTTCACAATCGCCAAGTCCTTGCCTTTAAAATGTAACGTAGTTTCCAGGCCAGCCTACTGGGGGGGTTTCTCACTGAGGAAAAAAGGGGCTACGAATACTGGAAACGCTCAAAGAAATTCCATGGTCCCCTTGGTAATTTAAACAGGAATACCACGCCACTCTGAGTACAATATAACAAACGAGGTGCGCGCGAGAGAAGCGGGTGTAGCGCGCGCAAAATTTTGGGGGTGTACTAAAAGCTCTGAAATTTTTCTGTGCTCGGTCTCGGTGTGTCGGTTGGCTTTTGTTCCGCTATTATCCGATTTTTTCTTCGTCTGAGAATTGAGGAGTAAAGAACACGTAAAGGTGCTACACAATGCTGCCCATGAAAATAACCAGACAGAAAATGGTTTGAGAAATGATGTCACCAGACGCTTTCTCAGAGGATTATGATCTTTGGCCAATCGTAACTCGATAGTCCCACACACACTCCGCGCACACAAGAGATCAAAGTCTTGCCTTGGGAGCCAAGAGTTGTTCTTCGTGGGCATTTGAAGCCGAGAGATTTGCAATACACTCTGAACAGAGAAAAGATACACGAGACACGCCTTTCTGAAATAGGGCAGCGGTGAGGTTTTACTTGCAATGGGTACTTCAAGTTTGAATTGTCCGCGGAATAGAAATATCTCTTAGAGAGGAGATATAAGGCCATCCCTCTCAAGCGACTGGCATGAACCCGAATGGCAAGATGAGAGATTTTAATTTCCAGCTTCCAGCGAGTCAATTTATTGCTCCTAAACAATACCAATTGAGGGAGAAATTTGTAATCGTTCTCTGGGAGTTCGATGATCCAGTGAGTTTGGTTACATCCGCAGTTATGTTGGCATGAGCTTCTATGAAGGTAGGAGCGTGCGACATATAGTTGAAAGTGATACCCGAGTCATAATTGTTTTCTTGTTGAGCTTACGCCTATGCATTTTGGAATCTCTTGAATATATCCGGGTTTGAGGCCCAGTTGTTGATTCTCCGAACTTACATTCGAAAAACACCTCTCATACATGACGTTCAAGAAATCATGGTGCGCCAAGCTAGGTAAAGCCCAGCTCTCTACTAACACAAGATTGTTTTTAAAAATTGTAAAAGAACCTTGAGCCTTCCCTGTGTTTGAATTGCAAAGTGGTGGTCGAACCACAATTTGCCCTTGAATAGTATGGGAGACAACCCCATTTCCTCGAGACACTCATTAAACTAGCCAGGACTTGTTCTTTACACCAGTGGCTTGTGCTACTCGCTACAGGAACCTCGCGTAGCAAGTCTTGGGTTCATGTTTTTCACCAATGAAAGCAAGTTGGTACAACAGCTATTCGTAATACTGTCTGTCTGCTCGAGCTGTCCTCTAAGGTAAACGTTCCCCTGGTGAGAAGTTTTTCCTCTATCCCCAATTGAATCTACAACCAGCTTCCATTCCTCTGGTATTATAGACTTAATTTCGTTCTCCAAGTCTTCTCAGAGTATTTTTTGCCTTCTGAAAACATCTTTTCGCCTTTCCATGAGACTGAGTTTTTTGACACTTGTTAACCTTTGCGCAGGGATTCTCGCCCAGATTTTTCTATGGTAGCCTATAGTGATGCTGTGGCATTTCTGTTAGAATACCTTATAAAACAGACAACAGAGAGTAAGTTCATGGTTAAGAATTTCCCCTAACAGGCCGGACCCGCCTCTTGGCAATATCCATTCGTATCGCTTATGGATGGGTCCAGGAAGTTCCTAGGTTTCTTTGAGAAGTACAAGACGTCCATTGGCAGCACATCCTCGATATCTTCATCGAATGTGTTTTCCTCTTCATCATCACTGTGATCCTCATCCTTCTTCATTCATCATCTCGTATCGAACCAAAAACAAGAGATGAAGCAGACGCGTTAAACTTTAAACTATTGTTTTCTTGTCTAATTTTGGTTCTTTTTCTTTCTCCTCTTTGTTCATAGAGAAACTGAGATGAAGGAAAGATGGAGGACATGATGAATGAGGAAAAACACCAATGCGATGAAGAATATCGAGGATGTAAGGCTGTCCATCAGGACTGCTTGTACTTTCGAATGAAACCTATGGAACCTTCCTGGACCAGTATCTAGCAAAATAAAGATGGAAGCCGTTGGCGTTAAGGAAAAGTTTTTACCATGAAACTATCTCGTGTTTAGTTGGATGCGGTGTAAGGATATCTGAAGAAATGCCACCACGAAATACTCATAGCTACCATAGAAAAACTTGGGGAGAATCCTGAGAAGTTAAAAGTGTCAAAAACCATCCATGAAAGGCGAAAAGTGTTCAGAGAAAAATACACTGAGAAGATCTGGGAACGAATTAATATACCAGAGAAGGAAGCTGTTGTAGTTCCTTGGGACGGAAAACTTCAACCAGACGTTCTAAAGACAGAGCAAAAAGAACGAATAGCTGTTGTAATTTCTTATGGTGAAAATGAACACCTGCTAGGAGTTCCTGTAGCAGACACAAGCACTGGTGAAGAACAAGTCCTGGCTGTTTATGAGTGTCTCGAGGAATGGGGTGTCTCCCATACTATCAAGGCAATGTGTTTCGACACCACTGCATCAAACACAGGACGGCTCAAAAGGTTCTTTACCAATTTTTTTATTAAAAGCATCTTGGGTGAGCAAGAGCTGCTTTATCCTAGCTTGGCCCACCAATAATTTTGAAGCATGTTGAGAGGTGTTTTTTACGAATGTAAGTTCGGATCAACAAACTGGGCCTCAACCCGGATATTATTCAAAGAGATTCCAAAAATGCCAAGTAGAGGCGAAAGCCAACAGAGAAACAATATGACTCGGGTATTCAATCAATGGATAATTGTGGAAACAGACATTCTACCTTCCTGAAGAATTGCCAAAGCATAAACTGCGGATTGGTAACAACTAAACCTCACAGAAATCACAAACCCGAGAAGACGGATTACGAATGGATCTTCCTAACAATATGGTAATTGGTGGTTTGTAGGAGCAGACTGGAATGAGATATCGGAAGTGGAAATGTATAGAAACGTCTCCCGGGTGGTCCATCGAGTCATGCCCAGGGCTGGAGCTGGCCAAGGCCATCTATTGTCTGAGCAAGGAATGATTTCTATTCCGACGGACAATTCAAACCTGAAGTTCATGAAGAAACAAGGGTGGGGCGTGGAGGCTGGGCGTGCCTTAGAAGGTGTCTGTATTTTTCTCGATTAAGAGTGTATTGCACAAAGCTGGGTTCAATGCCCACGAAGCAGACTCTTTGCTCCCAAGCAGACTTTGATCTCTTGCGAAGTTTGTTGGACTATCAGTAGAATGCAAAGATATCTCTGGAAGCTTCTGGTGCAGATGTTCTCAACCAGTTTTGTGGTATTTCAAATGGCGAATTGGTAGCGCTCCTCGTGTTCTTTGATCCCTCATTTTCAGATGCGAAGAGAAATCGGAAATAGCCCGTTCTAAATGACCCCGAGACCGAGACAGAAAATTCAAAGAATTGTAAACCCCCAAATTTGAGATCACCAGTTGAAAGAACTGGTTAATGCAGGGTTATCCTGTTTAATTACCAAGGGGAGCATGAATTTCTTTGAGCGTTTCCAAATTAACGCAGATTTTCTCAGAGAACCCCCAGTAGCTGGCCTGAAAAAATAATACATTTTAAAGGAGAAGGATTGGGGATTGTGAAGTCACTAAGGTCGTTAATGATGTGGCAGAAGAGCTGTTGAAAATTAACGATAATTTTTTTTTTTTAACATAAAAGGAATACCCTAAGGAGAGGTAAACCGAAAAAGTATGCCGCAAGGCAGTCAGGGGGTCTCCTCGGCTCAAGCCGGATTGAGCGAACGGGGCAGGACTAGAGTCCCCCCTCCGAAGGATAGGGGGTCGTCCAGGAACCTCCCGCTCTTTGGATCTGTTGGGTGTTGCGGGGTTCCTCCACCCCTATCCCCTGCGGGGTATGAAACATCCCCCCCCTGTCCCCCCGTCGGCTCGAGACCCCCTAAAAAAAAACTTAAAAATTTTTCCAAAAAAAAAACTTAAATTTATTTCACCAAAATTTAGGGGGCTCGGAGCCGACGGGGGACAGAAGGGGGGGAGCGTTTGCAATACCCCGGAGGAGCGGATGGTCGAGGAACCCCCCGCGACACCCAAAGACCAAAAGAGCGGGGTTCCGGAGACCATCCCAGGAGGGGGGGATTAGTCCTCCCTCGTCCACCGGGAGGCCCGAGAGCCCCGACTCCTGCCATCTTTGCGGTTTCGCCTATGGGTTTTCCTTTAGCTAAAAAAAAAAAATTACTTCAAAAAAAAAAAAAAAAAAAAGTTAAAATCGATAAGTCGGTAGAATTTTCGGCTGATCCAAATAATATAATTTGTTTTACTGTAGGGACCATGCCGTTCTCTAGCTACATAACTGTGAGCATTAAAAAATCTGACCATCTATCATATATATATGTATATATTATACTATATAATTATATAGTATATTATATATAATATTATTATAATGGAGTAAATATATAGTGAGTTTATATATACTATATTATATTATTATAATAGTATATATATATTAATATATATATACACTAAAAATTAAATAAAGATGAAAATATTTAAAAATAAAATCAATTTGAAGCCCAAAAACTAAAAAAAGTAAGTTCTTTTTATAGCAACTCGAATTTTTAATTTTTAATTTGGCTATAAAAAATTATTACCAACCTTTCCAATAATAAATTATGTTGAGGAAGTAATGGGTTTACTTAAGGTTCCCTATATATGATCATAGACCTATATAGATTAAGTATTATTATAGTATTATATAATATAATTATTAATATTCTAATATCATAGTCGTTATATAAATATTGGCTACAATTACGATATATTTATATGCATCGTTATTCAGTGTTTTCATACATTATTTCTTTTTACGTTCGAAAAATAAGTAAAGTTATGATAAGTTTTGTTAAGTAGATACAGATTTTCTGTGTATACTTAACAAAACTTATCATAGCCTAAATTTAAAGTTCTAAAGTTCAGCACCGGCGAGTGCGGGCCATGCTACAAGAATGGAAAAGATAAATTAAATTATATTAGAACATTTGTTCAAATGAACGAAATAGAAAATAATTATAATTTAAAGATGTTTCCAAAAATATTAAATTTATAATATTTAATTTGGGTAGCTTTGAAATAATTATCGGTCTTGACAAATTAATGTTTCCTTCTGAAATGTTTTTTATAAAATTTAATAATTCCTCACATTTAAAAATAACTGATTGTGGTATTGTTTTAGAAGTTAAGTTATGAATTTTCTTTTTAAAAATGATTTAAATTTTATTTATTCCAATAAAAATGTTTTAAAAATTTTATTTTTAGTTAAATACAGCTTCAAAATGATTTAAGTATTCTTAATTTATTTCTAAATCAAAAATATATTAAAATGTAGAATTATTTCGAATTTTAATACGTAAGGTATTTTAATTTTTTATTTTTTATTAATATTGGTTTGGATGGGTTACCATCCTGTAACTATACTTAATTCAAATAATATATTTTAATTCCGACGTGTATTTTTCTTATCCCGGTTTATGTAAATACAGAAAGTTATTACTCATAATTTAATGTTAACTAGTTAACTAACATGTTTTATATATATATTTATATATGTACATATCCTTTAAAAGTAAACCATATTTTATAGAAAATTATTTTTAAATCTTGTCATAAGTTTCTACGTTCTTCACATCCGATATTAATTTGAAGAAAATTAGTGTTTTGAAGTTTTTTTTACGGTAATGTTGCCTACAACTGGAGAACAACGCTTTATGGACGGGTAATAAATTTTTAATATAATATATATGGAATCTTGTAGAATCAAAAGAAATAAAACACTTGGAAAACCTTTGTCACAATAGCAAACATTTAGGTAAATCATTTATGATGTAATTATAAATACGGGGACATTATATAAATAAAAATGACCACTTTAACCTTTTAAGTTTTCAGAATTCTATGGATAAATCCAGAGAGTCCACTTAAGCCATGTTATCAACGTTTTAAGTCCTAAATGTTTGTTGAAACCGAGGACGTAAATATTGTCTAAAAAGGAGAGGTGAAAGAACCGTAGAAAGAGCGTAGAAAGAGATCAGAAAAGTTAAGATTTTAATAGAGAAGCCATATGATAAGATCTGAAAATTTTAAACGTCGTTTAATTATAATTAAAAACTTTAAAGCATAGGAACAAATCTTGATTTAAAGGTGGAACGAATTGGGATGTGTAGAAGAGTTAAGTGTTGAGATGATTATTAAGACCATTTTAAAGTTTCTCCTTTCTCTTTAATGAAACTTAAAGGAGCGCTCGTTACGAATCTAGCTGAACTCAAGCCAATCTATTATCGTTATAGTCAGCAATTCTCTTTTAATTACTTTAACTGCAATAATTGTTTTCGCTCAAGCATATATATATATATATATATAATATACTAATATAGTATAATAATATAGTATCTAGTATATATATATATACTATATAGTATATATATTATATAGTATGTATAGTAAGTAGTAGTATATATATATATATATATATAATGTATAAATATTATAGTATATATTATATATATATATACTATATATATGTATATATATATATAATTACAGTATAATCTTATATATATAGTATATACTAGGCGTATAACGTATATTATTACTATAGATTATTATACCGTATATATAGTATATATATAGTATAATATATATATATATATAGTATATATATATTTATATATATTATAGTACTATATATACTATATATATATTATATATATATATATTATATATATATATATAGGTATATATTTATATATATATATATATATTTATCTATATATATAATAGTATATATATAGTATATATATAACTATGATATGATATATATATAATATAAATAATATATATATAGTATATATATATATATATATACTATTATTAATATAATTATATATATAGTTATATATACTATATATATATATAGTACTAGTATATTATATATATATATATATAATATATATTAGTATACTATATATAGTATATATATATATATAAGTATATATATATATATATATAATATAATATATATAATATATATATATAAATATATATATATATATACTAATATTATATATATTATTAGTATATAGTAATATAGTATATATATATAGTATATAGTATAATAGTGATATATATATAATAGTATATAATATACTATATATATATCAATATATCATAAATATATAGTATATATGATTATCTTATATACATATATATAATTATATATATATAGTATATATTATATATAGATGTAATAATATATATATATATAATATATATATATATATATATGTATATATATACTTATATACTATATATATATATATAACGTATATATATATAACTTATATATAGTATTATATAGCTATAATTATAGGCAAGATGACCTATAAGTGCCAGTTCCAGTATCTGTCCAGAGCAAACTCCTGTGCAGCTCAATATTTCAGTGAGGCTTTTTTGCAAATCTCTATAACTCCGGATAATCACTGCTTTAATCCCAATTGATAGTTAATCCATTTTCCCTTTTTATTCCTTTTTGATACTTATTTTTGGAAATTTTATTACATGGCACGACCTTTTTTTCGCATTTTCCGACGCAAGCGCCCCTATTAAAGGGG
>JABUQX010113621.1:0-44811 GCA_015478945.1 Trachelipus rathkii
GGAGGAGAGAGAGATAGTATAGTAATAGTATATTGTACTTAATTTGATAATATATATATATATATATATATTATATACTGTAGTATATATATATATATATATATATATATACGTATATATTATAATATATATATATATATATATATATATATATATATATATTTATATTATATATATATATAATACTGTATATTGTAGATTTTTCATGCAAGATGGGGAGGAAGAAAGAGACGAGTGGAGAGAATGGTGGATACAGTTATGGAAAGAAGAATGAAAGAATGTGGGAGTAGAATAGATGATAGATTTCTGTTGGAAGGGATGAAGATCATGGAATGTTTTTTTCACAGAGGGACCTTCATCAGTAGGTTCACAAGATATAGATGGAACAAGTATCACAAGAGAATTCCGATCAGAGATCGTATTATAGGACATAAAATATCGTCTGGATGAGTAGGCTACAGAATGTGAGAAGTGATACCTGGAGTAGCAATAAATATTCGGATCATAGATTATTATTGGTGAGGGACCTAAGGGGAAGACAGACAAGTTGCAGAATAAAAGAGAATTCTGACATTTGATCTTTTAAAGTCTGACGACCAGGATGGAAATATTGAAATAATAAGTACAGATGTATCTAGAATAATGACGGAATCAAGAGATAGGGGGAGAACAGGAAAAGTAAAAGGGCATGTACAGAGAAGACTCGGGTCAAAGAGTGGGTAGGAGAACGCGGAGGAAAAGATACAAGAGGCGGTGGGACTGAAGAAGTGAAGGAGGCCAATTAAAGAGGAAAGCAGTATTGATGAGAAGGTTGTTTAAAAATAGAACTACACAGAAAGGGCCCAGTATATGGAGGTAAGAAATGAACAGAGAGAGTGAAAAGAAGAGTAAAAGAAAAGGCAGCAAAGAGGGAGTTGGAAGGAATTATGGAAGATGTGAGGGCAAAAAAAGAAGAGGATTTTTTTAGACTGACAAAAACGTATAGAGGATCAAAGAGGAAAGTGTGCAATATCAAGGATTAGCAAGGTGAATTTTTGGTGAGATCAACAGACAAACGGGAGATAAACGGAATACTTCATGAGACTGTTAAATGTGAATGAGCAGGTGGGGGGATGGAGTGAGGAGATGCAAGAGGAGTCCGGTGTGGGATGGTTGGAAGGAGGGGGGAGGAGAGCTGAAGGAAGAGGAAATGGGAGAGTTCTACTATGGAGAGTTGGAGGTGACTCTGAAGGAACAATGAAGAGTTGCGGTAGAGGATGGGATAGGCCCATAGAATCAAATTTCAGGGGGGAGAGAAAATGAGAGAATTCCTGAATTGTTCAATAGGTGTGTGGAACGAGAGCGGTACGCGTAGAATGGGGTGGGGAGAAAGTCGATAGTCTTCGATAGTTCCATAGAATAAAGGGAAAAAAGATACAGGGAGTGGAATTCATGCTTGAACGAAAGATAACGCTTGGAACACTTGGCATAAAGAGAATACTAGAGAAACACTGAGAATGGTAGTGAGGCAGACTGGAGAAGAGCAGCATCGGAATATAGAAAGAACAGAGCACGACGACGGATCTCTGTTGCCTTGAGAATTAGTTAGACAAAGGTATGGGAATATAGATAAACGAGCATATGTAGCTTGTCTAGTTCTAAGAGACAAGCTTTTGATTCAGTTCCTAGGAAGGGACTATGGAGAGTGCTAGAGAAGAGAATATGCAGTGGATAAAAGTTGAGAGGAGTTGCTGGAGAGGTTTGTTATAAGAATAATAAATGTAAGTAAGAACAGAATATGAAAAATAAGGAATGTTTTTAGGTGAGAACTGGAGTCAAACAGGGAAGCGTGTTTGTTCACCAATTTTGTTTGTAGCATATCTGGATGTAGTTGATAGAGGTGAGAGAGGATATAGAGATTATAGACTGATATTCTGGCAATGCGCGAGATGTTTGGCATGCTGGGATGCGAGAGGAAGATCATTGTGGTTAGTAGTGCGGAGAGCTGAGAGTAGATGTGGAAGGGACTGAGATATAGACGGTGGAGAAATGCAAATATGCTTGAGTGGAGTATTTTGAAAGAGGAGGAGGAAATATACAGGAGATAACAAGTAGCTTTCAGTATGGGGAACGGTGTAAGAGCAGGTACCCCATATGAAGATAGACCAGATATGGAGGTGAAAAGGGTGATATTCGCGAGATGTTAACACCGATTCTATTATATGGCGCAGAAACATGGGAGTAGACGACCACAAGAGAGGATAGTAGAATACAGTCGGCAGAAATTGTAAGTTTTAAGAGTGATAGTGGAAAAGAGAGACCGACAAAGAAACTTAAAAATAAAGGGGGAGGTTTGAGTGAAAGGGCTATACACTGAAGATGGATGTGGGCAGATTGAGATGGTGGGGACACCTGGAGAGGATAGAGGAGGAGAGAGTGGCCATGAGGAGATGGGAGTGGAGACAGTGGGTAACAAGACCAAGAGGAAGACATGGAATGCTATCGATGCTGGAAAAGAGAAGAGAGAGTCCTTGGAGGATGGAGGAAGATGGAGAAGAGCTCTGGCTCCTTTGACAGGGTCTTGACCTTTCCTGGGAGCTGTTGTAAAGTTGTCAAAATTAATTATATTTATATATATATATATATATATATATAAGTATATATATACTATAGTATATATATATAATATATATAGTGTAGGTTTATTATATAGTAATATATATATATGATAGTATAATGATCTATTATGGTCGATTCTATGAGCGTATATATTAGTATATAGTATATTATATATATATGTCGATGTTTTGAGACTTATATATGAATATATATATGTATATGTATATTATGATAGTATATAATAGTATATAAGTATATAATATATGATCAGTATATATATATATAATTGTGAATCTCGATTGTTTCTAGTTGAGGTTTTGCTGCCACTACTCTTCTACGCAGTTGATATAAAAAAAAATTAATCGCCTTAATATTGAGCCCCTTCATTATTGTCAGCCACTTCTGAACCATTTCAAAGGGTTTTTCAATAGGTTTCGTAGTTTCTCATATCTGGCATAGTGCATAAAACTCAAACTAGCAAATATTAGCTTCTGTGTCAAATCCAAGATTAAAAGTTAAAGTGGCTATCAAATTCGATTAACAGTGACATCAAAAATACTGCAATGACGAAAGGAGTACAAGAAATGCTGGTCAAATTACTATGCAAAGGGCGCCTGCAAAAAGAATTAACGGACCAAATAGATGACGTTAATGCAGTTTCTGAAGTGTGTCGATGACTTTTTTGATTAAGTGAAATCCAATTGGGCATTACGCGAATCCAGGATGATTGAATAATACTTGTTTCTCAAGATTTTATTGACCATGTTAGTTTTAACGTGACTATCCATAAGCATTTTCCTGGTGTTTTGCAGTTTTCATTTTTTAAATACAGCAGCTGGGCCACTACGGAATCATCAGGCAAATCAGTAGGAAAGACTGTTGCAGTTTGGTAGGCGTTATATTCATTCTCCTAAAAGAGGCAAACTGTCAGATGAATATGCTTAGCAGTTTGATATTTTAAAAGGAAATTCAGTGAATGAGAAAAATCAGGTGTCAGGTTTCCTAATCTTTTTTGTATCTCATCATAGTGATTTTCTAATCCACCCTAGAGCTTCATATATATATATAATTATATAGAGTATGATATTATATATTATATATGATATATATACTATATAATTATATAGTTACTTATATAACGTATAATTTATAATCTCTAGTTTTAAAGTAATCTAGATAATGTATCAGGCGATACATGTATGCGTTATCGGTATCGCCAAAAAGGTATAGGCAGGTATCGTGTAGTCAGGTATCGTTAATAAGTAATTATTTAAGGTCTATTGATGTATCGTTAATCGCTTAAGCAAATTGATTTTGTGTAGGTTGTTAAAAGATCAAATTTTTATAGTAGCATATAATATATAATTATATATATATATTATATATATATAGTGTATAGGTAATTATATAGTATATATAGTATAGATATAGTATTATATATAGTTATATATATTAAATTATACTATATTATATATATATATTATATATATATTAGTTTTATAATATATAGAGATATTATATATATATATATAATATTATATATATATATGGTATATATATATATATATATATACTATAGTACTATATATATAGTAAATACTATATATAAAGAATATTTATATTATATTTGCTATATGCGATATGTATTAATAATCTGATGTACATGTTTACGACTTGATTCGATGGTTCGGGTAACAAATGTTATATTATTTTTCATTATTTTATGTTCTTGACTGGTGCAAGTTCTTTATTACTGGAAATTTGGTGTGACACGTGTCGATATTAATATTCTCATTATAAAGCTTAAAGGCTTAAGAAATTTGTATAAAAGAAAATAATTAAAAATTGTTGATTTCAAACTTAATTATTAATTACTTATTTACAAAAACTTTAATTAGGTATATCGTAACTCTACAGCAAAAGTTTTTTATTTTATTTTGTATTACTGAATTAGGATTTTTGAAGTTTTGCTTTAATGCTTCCTAGCATACTGAAAAATAGTTCGAACTTCAAAGCCGTTTTCGTTTCTGCATTTTTGCTAAAAAAATACTCAAGTTTTCATTCGTTTTCGTCAAAAGGCGCAAAATCGTAAAAAAAAAATGCTTATCAAACGTAAGGAATGTCTTTAATTCTGTAAGGTTGCCATATTTTATACAGAATTTTTATTCTATAACTAGGAGCGATTGGAGGGTGTAGATAGTTAGTGAGATCATTTTTTATCGAGTTTGGTGAGCTTTTTTACGATTTTGCGGCCAAAGGTTGACAAAACGATCGGGCAAACTTAGCCTTTTTTTTTTTAAGCACAGGATGCAAAAGAAAAACGGGCTTATTAAACAGTGATCATTCTTGCAAAAAAAGAAATACCGATTTTTCGGTGTTGCTGCAAGAGGTACAAAGATGGCCAACGTGTAAATTTGATGAATATAAATTTTGGTCCTTCACTGAAAATTCCACAATTTTTTTTTGATAGTCCTCTTATTGCGGAATTAATAATTGCGGAATGATATAGGCCTTCCGCTAACTGCAATTCCGCAATATTTTTCAAATTATCGCAATGCAATCCGCATTTTTTTTGGGTATTCCGCTAGTTTGTGAAATGAAAATGTGTCACTTTTTTTTTTTTTTGTTTTTTTATTTTTTTTTTTTTTGACAGTTAACACCACTCACCCGCGAGCCCTTTTTAAGGAGGGGGCGGAAAAATGAAGACATTGAAAAACCCACCCAATTCCCAGCCTAAGGCAAATCTCTCAGGTGAGCGCAGACGTGGGCTTTAAAGAGAGGAGATTAAAGATAGTTGGAGGAAAACAGGAAGAAGGAGGAGCTTGCACAGAAAGAAGTAGCACTGAAAGAAAGAGGCCCACAACGGAGAACAAGTGTGGGTTCTCAATACTCACTAGCAAGAATTTCATGCGAGAGATGGCTATCCCATTGTGATTGCGAGGGCGACGCTGAATGCAGGTGGAATGCGAGCGTCAACTACTCCTGAGCATTCTCGCGTTGTAGTACTATAGAAAAGGATAGATGCGCAACGTCACGTCGCAGAGATAGAGGGTTCAGGGAGTTAGAAAGTAGGGGAAACAGTTATTAGTCTCTTATAGCTTTAGACTCACCTATCCAATAGAAGGGTGGAGCGGAGCAAGCCCCAGTGTGAGAACAGTACTAACCATAAAAGGGGAATAAGGCCGCTTATATAACTGGAGCAGCTGTGCAGAGGAAAAAATAATTCCTGCGGCAGACCTGAAAGCAACTCTAGTTCTTCTTGAGTCACCTTTGCAACGCATTGAAATATGAGGTTCTTCCAAGACAATTTTATTGTTTATAGTTAAGCATGAATGTTTAATGTTATTCACAGAGAGAATTAGAGCCCGTCGAAGGAAATAGGAAAGGTTAGGAGGTGTTTTTGAGAGGGAGATGTGGAGTTGAGTTTTTAAAGAGTTTTAATTTTACAAGGTTTTCGTGACCCGACGGGAAAATCAATCCAGATCCACAAGGATAGAATCGGAAAGCTGAAGAGCGAGAGGCAACTCTAGAAGCGAAAGAAGGGAGCAGATTTGAAGTGAGTAGAAGAGTGGAGGGTTGAGTCATGCGGCATAAGAGTGAACAGAGTAATGAAAGTACAGCTGAGGAGATCGTTGATGAAAGTGGAGTAAAGTTATTTTAGATAAAACAGAACTTGCGGAACACCACAATTAACAGAAAAGGAGGAAGAGGTCGCTCCATTCAACGAGTGCGATATAGGCGATCAGAAAGAAACTAGACAAGATAAGCAGGGAAGAAGGAGGAACCAAGGAAGGGAGCATATAGAGAGCAGTGACGGCGTGCAAACCTCGGTTCAATAAGCTTATGATATGTCAGGCGCACCAGATCGCAAGACTTTCCATGGTCCTAAGGGCAGAAGACATAAATCAAGTCTAGATAGGAAAGTAATGTCACAGAGTTGACTCGGAGCGACAAAAGCCATACTGATGATCTGAAAGAGGGAATGAGAGACTCAGTGATCAGGAAATGAGAGTTAAGAAGAATTTCAAAGATTTTAGATAGAATACAAGTGAGAGCTAATGGGCTAAAGTTAAAAGGATCAGAACGACTACCTTTCTTCAGAATAGGTTGGACATTTGCCCTTCCAGCACTGAGGAAAAGTATTAGTATTAAGACATAGAGAGTAGAGTTGAACGAGGACAGGCGCCACCTCAGAAGCACACTCCCCGCTCAGAGCACACTTCTCTCAAAAACGGGGAGGAATGCATCGCGGCCACCAAGCCTTCCTGGGCGTTTCATAGATCTCAGGATCCATGCACACGATCATGTGGTAATCACAGGTAAAGACATTGGAAACCTGGAGAGGAGAAGGGTAGGGAGGAGGGATTATATAAGTATATATAATTA
The DNA here is from genome assembly GCA_015478945.1 of Trachelipus rathkii. Lineage (NCBI taxonomy): Eukaryota > Metazoa > Arthropoda > Malacostraca > Isopoda > Trachelipodidae > Trachelipus > Trachelipus rathkii. The sequence goes on from JABUQX010113621.1 coordinate 6,985, forward strand.
TATAGATATTATATATTAGTAGTTTTATTATAGTTAATAGTAATAATATATGTATTAGTATATATATATATATATATATATATATATATTATATATATATATATATATATAAATATATATTATAATATATATATATATAATATATATATATATATAATATATATATATATATATATATATAATATAATATATAATATTTATATATATATATAAATATAATATATATATGATATATATATATATATATATATGTAATATATATATAATATATGTTAAAATAATATAATATAGTATATAATATATATAAATATATATTAATATTTTTAGTTGTCACCACACTCACGGCAGAGCCTATTCAAGGATGAGGTTGGTTTCAGATCAGAAGTCACAGCTAACGTAATTAACGCAGATGGCCAGAGACGGGCAGTCATTTGAAGGCGGGGGAAGATTAAATTCAGCAGGAAACACAGAAGATGGGAAAGAATTCACAGAACAGAGGTGCAGGAAAGAAGGAAGGCACCGCAGGAACTAGCCTGTAGATGTACCAATATCAACAAACTCATGTGCAGAACGACAGAACCTCCTAGGTGCTGAACGAAGGGCAACATGTAAAGGTGGTGGTATCGAGGCGGAGTGCAGGAGATCATCGAGCACCTGCTGCTGCGGTACCTATAGAAAAGGGATAAAGCACCACACCGGCCGCAAAGATAGAGGGTCAAGTGAAAGTGGAAAGTACAGAACAGTTTATAAGCTTTGCTTTGACTCGACTCGTATCAAGCGGGTGAAAACCAGAGACCCCCACAATATGACAGCAGTACTCATACAAGGCGATGAGGCCCTTTATAGTGGAGTACTGAGAAGAGGAAAAAAGTCTCGGCAGTCTAAACAGTAATTCATGTTTCTTTGAGGCGCTGAACAACCGTTGTGAATGTGAGGTTTCCAAGAGCATTTTTTTGTGTTATGGTTAAGACAAAAATGTTTTATATTGTCACAGGAAGAGAGGAGTGAGAAACCGTCGAAAGGAGAAAGGAAAGGTTAGAAGGTGTTCTTAGAGAGGGAGATTTGTAGAAGTTGAGTTTTAAAGAATTGATTTCATAGGTGTAGAGACGACCGATCGGAATTCTATCCAAATCTGCGAGAATAAGAATCGGAAAGATTTTAAGAGAGAGGCAATTCTAGAGTAAAAGAGGGAGCAGAAGAATTGAGATGAGTTGAAGAATGGAGGGTCGAGTCATCAGCATATGATTGGATAGTTAGAGGTGCAGGTGAGAGATCATTATTAAAAGTAGAATAAAGTAGGAGATAGACGAACGGAGGAACACACTATTGACAAAATGGAAGAAGAAGTCATCGGATCAACAACAGCCGATATTGAGCGATTTGAAAGAAACTAGACTTAGAAAGCAAAGAGGAGGAGGAAACCAAGGAGGGGAGCTTGGAAGAGCAGTGACTGTGCCATATCCGGTCAAATGCTTTGGATATGTCAAGCTCAACCACGCAAGTCTCCCCGTAGTTCCTTAAGAGTGGGAAACCATAGAATCAGTAGATAGGAAAGTATATCGCCAGTAGACCTCGAGCGCGAAAGCGCATAACTGGCGATTCGGATGAAGAAGTGAATGAGATTCGATGATCTAAGAATGAGAGTTGAGAAGGGTTTCAAGATCTTAGTAGAATACAAGTGAGAGTATAGGGCGATAGTTAGAAGGACTAGAGCGGCTTCCTTTTTTTCGGAACAGGTTGGACTGAGCGTGCTTCTAACACTGAGGGAAGTGTTAGTATTTGAGACATGAGAATATAGCCTGAATTGGGAGGGGCCGCGCGCGAAGCACACTGCCGTCAAAACGTCGGGGGAGGAATGCGACGGGCACCTGCTCCTAACGTCATCCAGATTTCAGGAGCGTCTGCATGGCCCTCCAGGCCCAGGTCATGAACACTCGAAGAAAGATAGGACAGATGAGTCAAGAAGGAAGAGGATGAAGAACGCTCCAATCGTCAGGGTTGAGTTAGAAGGAAATAGGAGGCCGAAGAGATTTTCAGTTGGAGAATTTTCAACAGAACCATCAGATCGGAATAAAAGGATATATATATATACTATATATATATATATATATATATATATAATATATATATATATTATTATAATCTATATATATATATATATATTATATATATATATATATATATATATATAATATATGTATATATATAAGGTATAACAGACTGCCGGATATCGCCGGATATCCGGACCGGATATTCGGTATCCAGTTTTAACTTCCAGCCGGATATCCGGTATCCGGCTAATTCACTATCCGGCCCATCCCTACTTTATAGTCTAGAATGTGCATAATAATAACATTCTTGAACCCACTATGAACAAATTGTCTTGGAAACCTCATATCACAATAGTTGCTGAGGTGGGTTTGAAGCTGAGAGTTTTGATCAAGTAACAAGAATTTTTTTTTCTATATAGTTAGCTACTTCAACTGTATAGGGATTTTGTCCCCCCTTATATGAAGGGGTATTCTCACACCTGGGGAGGCTATAGTTCGATCCATATTGCACAAGGTTTAGTCCAATACAAAAACAATTTAAAACTCTTCATATGGAAAAAAAAGTAGCTAATGTACAGCAGGCCTTAACCATTTTAGAAACCAGGGATGGGGAGTAGGCAAAATACTATTTGACTACCAACTCCAATTCCTTGCCAGAATATTTTCCAAGTTCTAACAACAAAAAATTAAACATTTAATATTATATCAATAAACCAACAAAAATGACAATAAGAAAATAATCACAATAGAAGAAAATAATAATAATTAATAATAATAATAAAACTACCGCTCTAACTATAATCTATTTATAATCTAAATATAATAACTATTTAGTCTTTTACCTAATATATATACCGTATATATATATATATATATATAAATATATATATATATAGTATATAGTATTTTTATATAGATTATAGTATCTAGTATTATATATATTATATAGTGTATATATATATACATAATGTAAGTATTAATATATATATATATATATATATGATATATATAGTATATATATATATACGTAGTATATATATATGCTATTAAGTGTATAGAAGTAAAAGGTGTATATGTATATATATATATAATATTATATATTAGGGATGTACCAGGAACAGAATTTTTGGTTCGGCCGAGAACCGGAACTTTCGGACCTTGGAAAGTATCCGACGGAAGTTTTCGGCGGAACTGAAACTTTTCGAGCTTCGCTACACTTACATATTCTACTTAAAATTGTCTGATTAACAAGTGGAGTCTCTCTATAAGTATCTGGCATCTTGTTGTAATTCAGGGGCACCTATTTTAGTGTGGAATTTTTGAGGCACACGTTATTATAATTATGAATAATAATAATAATAATAATAATAATAATAATAATAATAATAAATAATAATATAATAATAATAATAATAATAATAATAATACATATAATATATAATAATAATAATAATATAATAATAATATAATAATAATAATAATAATAATAACATAATAATTTATAATAATAGATTTTTAATTTAAAATATCTATAAAGACATACCTGTTTAAAATTTGGAAGCTGGAGTTTGCGGTTTAAATCGATTAATGGGAATTTGTGCTTGATGCTTGGAGCACAATTATTGTATCTTAGGTCTGATGTTTGATAACGCAACAGGGATATTTTCCTGAAGATTCACAATCTATTTCTTGTTTTGGATTTTATTGTGACCATTGCAAGAGAAAGTTTGATCACAAAAGTATGATGTTGAAAATGGAAAGGAAACTTGTTGCTTTTTCTACTAGGTTAGGATACTCCTTTTGTATGTTAAATCCAAAAATCAGCCGCTGATAAGTCAGTCTTCTCAAATTTAATTTTCAGTAAAGAATCAGCGCAAAGATCATTAAATTCGTCTCTTTCAGTAGCTGTTGAAATCTAGTTCTTCATGAATATCTTACCTTGTGAATGGGAAACAATTCACTCAAGATTCTTAACGGAAAGAGAAGGAAGTACTTATCTACTGCATCATCTTGCAATTTTGATAAATGATCAAGATGAGGTCTTTTAGCTTTTCTCGCCATTACATTTCGAAAATTTTTAAAGGGATGGAAAATTTGAAGAATCACTTTTTTCTCAATTGCAGACTTCCAAGAAGCTACCTTTCTCATGAAACCTTTCATTTCATTGGTTGAAGAAACTGTTGTTTCTTGTCATCCTTGTAATGAAGTATTTAATACATTTAGTTTACTAAATATATCTGACAGATATTACAGCTGTAAACACCAATCATCATTTTGCAGCAACCTAGGAATGCATACATGTTCTCTTTCTCAAAAAGACTTTTAGTTTCATCTTTGAGTGCAGAACGCTGTACCCACGAGATAATATGAGATATATGGTGCTCCATTTCAGCAACATTTGTTTCAAGAGAGTCTTCACTTCAAAGGTCGCGATTTAATGTAATTTATCATCTTCACAACCTGATTTATAACTTCAGCGAACTGCTCACCACAATATTTCCTGTCATTGATGGTGCACCATCAGTACATATTTCAACACAGTCGTTCCATGAAAGACCATGGTTTTTGAGATAGGAAGAGACGGAAGCGAAATTATCGGCGCCGGTACTAGTTGTTTCCAACTCTGCAAACAAAAGCTGCTCCACGATATATTTACGTCAATAAATCTACAGAATCAGAAGCTGATTTTGGCAGTAATATTAGTACTTTTCATCTATTTGTAAGCAAATTTATGGTGAGTTTTTATTTTATCTGTGACTTGTTCAATTATATTTAATGACATTTCAGATATTCTACGGCTAATAGTATTGTTTGAGAGAGAGGAAACTGAAATTTTGGTATGGTTTCAACGATAATTTTGCACGCCGGGATAATGATATCCTCTCCAGCTGTATAAGGTTTCATTTTCTTGGCGAGCGAGTTCGGCAACTTTAATCATTCTTCTTTCATTTTCTTATATTCACATTCTCACATTCTTACAACTTTTCATTAATAGCCTTGAACTTCTTATGAGGCAGTGTTTCTCGGATACACTGGGTGCTTCGTAGCAAGTGTTTTAAATTTGCTGGGTAGCATGGCTTAGCGTTTCAGCCACACACTAGCACTGGGACATGGATTATCTTCATCGTTGTTCCATGAAAATCCGTAAGACAATAACTCTCTAAATACGTTCTTTTCTTTAAAAGAAATCTTTTGATGCTGAAGATCCAGGAATGATAATTGTTCAAATTACCCTCACTTAAAGTAGATGGTATAAGTTCGCTCTCCTATTCCTGAAAAATTTAGAACATTCTAGCGCCAAATTTTAAAACAAATGGAAAGCAGTTTTAAATTAACAATAGACATAGACTCATAGACTTATAGAGGTCATAGAGACATAGAGCATCTTACTGTCCTACGCCTGGCAGAGACCTTGTCCTGAACTTTACGTAATATATAGGGCATATATATATAAGTAATATACGGTATTATATATATATAAGTATTATATATATAATATAGAGTAGTATATATATATATAATATAGTATAATAATTATATATATATAATATATATATATATAATTATATAATATAATATATATATAATATATATATTGATATATATATAATATAGTATATATATAATATATATATATTATATATAATTCACTTTCCAGGAGAGAGGGAGGTTAAAGCTTTCTTAAAGAATTTATGCCTAATAAATTGAAAACGTAATTTCATTAAAATGGTTAAAATGTTACAATTAGATTAAAATCATGCGGCACCCCTGACAGATCTCACGGCACACATAAGTGCCGCGGCACACCGGTTGGATCTCTGTTCTAGAAATATCTGCATCTTATCATTTCCATATTGTGAGCTCTTTTAGTTCTGTAAGCCAAAATTTGGATAAGCGGATCAATAAATTTATTAAGTAAAATAGGAATATACTATATAAAGTTCTACGGGTCTTCAAAGTTTAAAAAGCTTTTATCAGAAAAGATTTTTTTTTAATAAAGCTTTTTTAGAAGCGGGTAACGTGTTTGAGGATAAGAGATCACGTTATCTCCACAATGGGAGCAAATTATTTCCTCACCATGAATATTTCAATATTCAAAAAAATATATAAATTTTTAAGTAAGAAAATTATGGAATCTTGTTTTAAAATTTTTTAAAATTTTTGCTTAAAGAGTTTAGTTAATATTTTGTTTTGTAGTAGTTTCTACTTTAAAGTTAATTTCTCTTAATAATAATAATAATAATAATAATGATAATGATAATGATGATGATGATGATAATAATATAATATTAATAATAATAATAATATAATAATAAATAATAATATAATACTTATAATAAATTTTATTTTTCCCCAGGTCTAGATTCTAGAGCAGGGATGGCACAAAAAAAATCAAATGATTTAAATCATCTGATTTTTTTACGTAATTTTTTTAATAAAAAAATCATGAGTTTTTTTATTTTTTTAATTTTTTTTTATTTTTAGGCAAATTTTTTTTTCTAAATTAATAATTAATCCTAACTATCACCTAATTAATGATAAGTATTTTTCATATATATAATAGGTAAATTCATCAATGTAGTTTTAAGTCATTTTTAATAAAGAAATAAATAAAATTAGAGTACTCAGATATTATACAGTATGTGTATAATTTAAACAACTTAATTAAACTAAATAATATTATAATTTGAGATCATACTATTAATGGGTAATATTCAGGTTTATTGCTAATTTTTTATAAAATAATTATATTAAAAAAGACATTTAACAAAAAAAAAAAAAAAAAAAAATTTACAAAATCTGATTAAAATCACACCCCCGGGATTAAAGCTACCGGTTGAGTGTGAAAATATTATTTCATGTTTAAAGTTTTCGAAAGTATAGAGTCGAGGTCATTTTATCATCATATTTGTTCATGTATATCGGTCAAATTCAAATATTTATTTTCTTTACATCAACAGTGATGCTGATAAATGAAATAAAAATTACTGGAAGTTTTGTTTAAGAAAGACGATTTGAAAAAGTGGAAAGTTCCAGTAGTTTCGGCCGGAACCAAGTTAGTTCCGGCCGGGAACTGAAACTTCTAAGGAAAAGTTCCGCCCGGAAGTTCCGGCCGGAACCTGTTCTGATACATCCTAATTATATATATATAGTATATATATATATAATATATATATAAGTATATAGGTATAATTATATTATATATATATTATATACTATAATATATATAATATATACTATAATCTATATAATATATATATCATATATATATATTTATATAGATATATATATATATATATATATTATAGTATATATATATAGTATATATATATAGATATAGTTATCTCTCACGGGCATGAGCCTTTTCTCTTGCATCTAGGTGACTTCTAACCTAGGATTCACGGGACTAGGGATCAAACCCGCCCTTGCATGCGACACTTCGCTCTAATCGATTTGCAGTCCACGGTAAGCGGATATGATATAGTATATATAATATAGTATATTATATAATATATATATATATATATATATATATATTGTTATGATATATATATATTATATATATATATATATGTATTATATATTATAAAGTATTATATTATATATATAATAATATAGTCTATATTATTTATATATATATATATATATTATGCTTATATTATAATATATTATATATATTAGTATATATATATATTCTATATATAGTTACTATATATAATATATATATATATATATATATATATATATATATATATATTATGTTAAAAGGTTAATAAATATAATAAAAATCTAAAATATTGATTTTTGCAACTAGATTTTTATCTGCAATTTATTATTATTATTATAATTAATTTATTATTATTATTATTATTATTATTATTATTATTATTATTATTATTATTATTAATATTATTATTATTATTATTATTATTATTATTATTATTATTATTATTAACTTAGCAGTATGATTTTTTTTTTTAAATAAAATATTTCTTTTATTATAAGCTGGAAAATAGTTTTGCAAGGAGTTGGGAGTCGGGACAAACAACCAACCCCTGACTCCCAACTCCCCATCCCTGTTGGTAACATCCAAATTTAGATTTAACCCAAAGGATGAAATTAAAAACCATTTTCCCACTACTATCAACTATGCTGAGTGTATAAAAGAAAAACCATCAATCAAGAAAACTTACCATATATTAAATCCTTTTCATGTTCAATCCTCAGTGAGAATAGAATGTCGTTCGTATTTGCCTTACTAATATCTTCATTCATGTTTTCCCAGGATGGTGGTTTGGGCGTCTCTGGAAACTTGGCAATTTGTTTCTTTTTAAACATCTTTATTCATTAAACAGGAATAAATAAAACTCTGATAAATATGTGAAAATTCTGGAAATAAAATTTTCTTCCACACATATATACCTCCAGAATTATAACTCTTTCTGATGCTTTAACTAGAAAAAGCAAATTTGTTTTTGACGATTGATGTAAAACTCCCTTGATTAAACATACGCTCCATAGTCTCCCTTCTAACATTAGCCAATTGCTGTTGAGTGAGACATCTTTTGAATTGAAAGGAAAATGAAGGGTGGAGTCAGCAGCATAAGAGTAGATAGGACAGGAAATGAAGTAGACAGAAAAATCATTAATGAAAAGGAGAAAATGTTGGGGAGAGAACACAATCCTGTGGAACACCACTATTTATAGTTTTAAAAGATGAATGATAGCCAGCCACAACAGCAGCTACAGAAAGACCAGAAAAGAAATCAGAGAGAACGATATATACCAAAAGAGGAGAGTTTAGAAATTAAAACTACCGGTATATACCAGAGTCTACCAATGGCTTTCTATATGCCTAGCGCCAAAAGAAAATTCACTGAAATACCATAGAGTGGAGGACCAAAAGTCAGAGAGAAAATGGAAAGATTATCTATACTAATCTATACATTTTGTAGGTAATTGAATCTTTGAGGCATTGAAAACAACCATGTTTTCCCTGCCCCTACTATCAGAAATGCGAAAATATATAGTTTAAGTTTGAATTTCAAAAAAAAAATTGTAGATTTTGAATCAATATGTCAAAAAACAGAGATTTTCAAAAAATTAAAATACAAAAGAAATGGATAAAGACATATAAAAACACCCGAAAAGGACGTTTTCGAGGTCAGAAAAAGGTGTCATTTGCTTTTTTTTTTTTTTTTTTTTTTTTATCAAAATTGACTAAATTAAGAATTTTATGTCCATTTTTAGGTGGGGGACTAAAATGGGTTCATGGAACCAAATTGGACCCTGCCCTTAATACAGGTAACAACACACCCTCATGCAAAACGCTAGCGTGCTCAAGACTTAGTCCCTTTACATCCACCAAGAATTTAATTGCACCAGCAACCTTCTTACCATTCACAACTTTTCTACTACACTCTACATCATCCGTTTCGTTTTCACCCAACATATATCCAAATATTTAAACTAAGAGACTTGTTCCAGTTGTTCAACATCTAACATAACTTCATACCGCAGACTGTCCTCACTCGCTACCATAACCTTACTCTTTATCTACATTTATTTTCAAACCCCTCCTTTTATACACTGCGGCAAACCCTTCTACTAATCCTCTCAAACTCTCTTCAGATTCGACATACAAAACCAAATCATCCCTCATATAATAAGTAGGGAACCCTCCACTCTCTATCATTTAATTCATTTTAACACCTTCCCCTTCAACCCTACCTCTAATTCTTTCATAACTCTATCCATATACAAACTGAATACAGAGAGACATAACACATCCCTGTCTTACTCTGCTAATAATATTAAACCAATCACTTTCAACTCCATTTCTTCTTACACACGCTCTCATGACCATCTTACATCACTTAAATTCCATTCAGAGCTACCACGAATACATATATCACTACAAACACTGCATAGAGCTTTCTTATTAATCCCAACATACGCCTCTTGCAAATCAAATCCATAAAACCTAAATATAATTTATTCTTCTTCTTTATCATTTTCTCATCACTTTGACATCCATTTTCTTACACATCTGCCTTCACTATCATCATACATACTTTTGGGATATCATTCAGAAGCCTACCACAACACCATATATTACTAAAACTGAATAGGACTTACCTATTAGATCTATATGACGCTGTTTGCAATCCATAAAACTAATATTTATTCTTCTTCTCCTTCATTCCTCTCTTTTGTTTCAATGTAAAGATTTGATAACCCCTCCTCTACACCTGCTAAACGCACCTTGTTCTACACAATCAGTCCTTCAGTCGTTTGACGGCACGTCTCTCACTAAAATCCAGCATTTATCTTCCTCAACACTCAATAACTATTCCCATAATTCTAAGTTCGCTTTCTCCCTTAACCTTATATAGGGGTACTATTATGCTCTCCTCTCAATCCCTCGAACTATACCCTTACATAAAAGCTTTAGTTCCCCTTTTCCATATCCAATCAATCACTCTCGTCTCTTTTTTAAGTTGCATTTCAACCATATACTGGTTTATATATATATATATTATTTATATTATTTATATATATAATTTATAAGTATTATATATATATATATATATATGTATATATATATATATATATTAGTATAATATTATATATATAGTATTATAGTAATATATATTATATGATATATATATATAATATATATGATATATATGATATATATTATATATATACTGTATATATATATACGAATATATATAAATATATATAATAGTATATAGTAGTATAGTATATATATGATATATATATATTAATATAATATATATATTGTATATTATATAATATATATATATTATATATATATATAGTATTATATATATATTAGTGATGGACATGACATCCGCATCCGCATGCGCATTTTGCGAAACATCCCACCTAAATTGGACATCATGCATCCGCATCTTCATCGCGCATGCTTCACTTAGCGGCACATCGCATCTCATTTCATATTTTTTTTTTTTTTTGAAAAAATGAGGGATGTTGCGGAGTTGTTTTTACATGCTGATTAAGTGCATGTTAAAATAAATAATTATTTGTCTCTACTTTATCATGGGAGTTTATGGGAATAATTATAATTTTGAATTTCGATTTCTATATATAGTGACTAATATTATATCATATATATTACTATATATATATATATATATTTATAGTATATATATATATAATTATATATTATATATATATATAATATATATATATATATTATATATAATAATATATATAATATTAGATCTAGAGCGGTGTCGTGGAAGAAAGAAATGAAGCGGAGAGAGTGAAGAGGAGGGCAAAGGAGGAGGTGGATTAGAAGCTAGCAAGGGAACTGATGGATGATATGAAGGAAAGCAAGTAGAAGATTAGATTGGAAAGAACGTATAGAGAGCGAAGAGTAATGTAATGTAATTAATCAAGACAAAATGGGAGAAAATTGGGTAAGCGGGAGGAAAAAAAACTCAAAAGGGTGGATAGAGTACTTATGATGAGTTGTTTTGAAATGTGAAGTGCAGTCGAAGAGGAAGGAGAGAGAGAGAGGAGGTAGGAGGTAGGAGGTAGGAGGTAGGAGGTAGGAAGAGGAGGGAATAACGGAGGAGGGATTTGAGGAGGCGTTAAGGAAAATGGGAAGAGCGGGAAAAACTCCTGTGAGGATGGGGAATATAATATGAGTTGCTGTGAGGAGGGAGGTAGAGGGGATGATAGCCTTGGAATTGCTGAGATTTCTGAACAGGTGTTTGGGCTGGAGAGTTAGAGTGACCGGAAGGTGGGGTAGTGCTGATAATAGTTCCATTTGAATATAAGGTAGAGGGGCAACGCAGGAAATTGTAAAAATTATAGAGAAATCTCACTAATGGATCACATGGCGTAGTTTGGAAGAATATTAGAAAGAAAATTAAGATTAAAAAAACAAGATTGGGTGAGAGCAGTATGGGTACAGAGGTGGTAGCAGTACTACAGATTTAATGTTTGCGTGTTGCAATAAGATGATACAGGATAAAGAATGGGAATACAATAAGATGGCATATATCGCCTTCATAGCTTGAGAAAGCATTTTGATCTCTGTAGTATCCCAGAGAGAAGCCTCGGTGGAGGAGTTCTGGAGAGGGATTAATGGAACGTTGGAGGAGATCTGATAGAAGCGTTAAGAAGTCACAATACGTGGAATAGCTAGAGTAAGGTAGAAAGATATAAAACGAGGATGGTTTGATGTAAAACATGGAGTAAGGCAGGTGTAGTGTGCTGTCACTGATTGTTTATAGCGTATTTGGCACAGTCATTATGTAGGTGTAAAGAGAGTTTAAGAAGAGATTGATGACGAAGACATCATGGTATATGGCAGATGATTTGACGTGTTGGAATGGAGATGGTGAGAGGTTGACGCAAATGGTGCTGTGTTTCGCCGTAGAGGGGAGGGAGTCAAGCGTGCATATGTGTGTGGTGAAACGGAAATGTGTGGCCGCAAGAGGTGAAGGAGGAGGAGGTGGGTGAAGAGTGGAGTAGACGGTAGAGAGATTAAAAATGTGAATAGATATAAAAATATCTAGGAGCACTTGGAAGAGACAGGGGGGTGTGAAAGGAAATTGCGAGTAGGTAATTGAGCAGTAAAGATAAATATACTGAACAAAAAGGTGAAGAGAGCATATAGCGAGGGGAGTGTTGACGGCGATATTGACTTGTTGTATAGGGGCGAGACATGGAGCATACAGGGAGGAGGAAAGGGAGAATTTTGAGGGTGGAGTTGAGTGTGTTGGGGACTTTGATTGGATAAGACGAAGAAGAGACAGCAGTGAGAAACGAGACAGTGAGGAGAGCGATGGGTGTGAACATGATGAATAAAGTGGGACATGCAGCAGAACTGAGATGGTGGGGGAACCTGGATGAGGATGCAGGGAGAGAGAGTTGCCAGCAGGAGTGGAGGTCGAGACCGGAGGGAGGAAACCGAGGGAAGACCGCGGAAGAGGTGGAGAAACACAGTAGAGGATTCATTGAGGAGACACCAGATGCCTGCAATGGATGAGCTGATGGCTGATGGGATCGTGATGGATAGAACAAGATGGAAGCGGAGGTTGGCCCACTGACAGGCTCGTAAGCCTGACTGGAGAGGATGTAGATGTAATAATTATTATATATATACTATATATATATATATATATATATATATTATATATATAATTATGATTATATATATATGTATATATATATAGTAGTATAAGTATATAGATCTATATATATATATTATTATATTTAATATTATATATATAATCATGTCATGTCATGTTTATAATATATATTATAATATATTATATATATATTATACTTATATATTATCTATTATATATATATATATATATATTATATATATATTAATTATTATATAATATGATATATTATTATATATACTATATATATATATATATATATATAATTTTTTAATTATCAGAACATTCAAGAGTAAACTGCCGCATACTCAATCTAGCTTTAGATCCGCATTCCGCATCGCATCCTGCATGAATCTTTAAGATCCGAATCCGCAAACAGTCAAATTTTTGACATCCGGTCCATCACTAATATATGTATATATATTATATAGTATATATATATATATCATTAGTATATATATATTATATATATATACTATTATATATAGTTTATATATTTATATATTAGGTATATATATACCGTATATAGTTTCTAATATTACCTAACCTTCAAACCTTAACAGTATTAACCTATTAATCTCTGCTAATCTAACTGGGCCTTTTCTAAAGAGATCAATGATTGTAGTGTTCTTATATTATAATGTTCTTTATTTTTAATACAAATAACTGGTATGGTAGCTATTATTTTATTACTGCATTATATTTTTTATAAATTCAAGAATGTGTAGCCCAACTTTTTGCTAGTTCAATCAATTTCAAATTATCTCATTATGACTCCAGCTCCAGTATTTTAAAATTATGCAGTCCCTGCTTTTCTGGTTCCGGGTTTGAACTCCTTTAATTTATAGTAAAAAAAAAAAATTTTTTTTTTGATCCAGTTTTGTTTGAGCCTCCACCCAAAACATTTTTCTGCAACAGCTTCCACATTCCTATATAAATTAGAACATATTTTCAATCTATATTTCTTGGTAGTCAAAAAGGAACACCAGCTGGCAGAAGCAGGCTTATGGTGAAATTAAATTGAAGACCAATTCATTCAAAGCAAATAGCAAAATCTTTTGGACTGGGATAATCTTGATAGGCCCATCAAGCTGTCTCTATTTTCTTATGTTCTTAGTTATTACATGTCTGAAACCTAAAAATTAATAATCAATTTATGAATAATATAAATGTTAATAGGAGAAACTAAATAGCCTACTTTAATACCAATACCTATGAAATCAGTCAAGCTGAAGAAAGCAGGCTGCATTTAACTATAAAGTTACAATAAAAATATTTAATCATTTTAATATTTATAGAAAAATAAAAAATACCTATAGAATGATACTATATGAATTTAATAAAACGAATGGTATCGACTTTTTTTAGTGTAACTTGATACCCAAAGCACATGGTTATAAAAGATATTATATAAAAATAGGAGGAGAGCATAGTATCGTTGATAGGGAATCAGCAAGAGATATCCATCCTTCTATGAACAATTCTCTAGCTTCTCATGATCAGTCTGTCATGATTCTTAGATTAATTAACAAATAATTCGATCGATCGTGCTTGTTCTCTGGGACCTTATTTCAGAGCTATGAGACTGTGCGTAATCGGTGGGTAGGAAATATCCTCGGTTCTCAAAAAATTACTAATCAACTATTAACTCTGCTAAGTATTCAATTCAGATAAAAACTAAGAAATTTGTTATGACAAAAAAAGGAATAATCTATAACATTCGACGAAAGCAAGCTAGAGCATTTATCTAATATAAACGAAAGTTACGCTAATACACCTTAATCTCTTATGGATCTACTCTACATGACAAAATATATATATTATACTGGTCCATCAAAAGTATGACCAAAACATCTCTAATGCTAAAACATTCTGTAAAATCTGACTCTATTACCTCTTTCATATATTTATTCAGATGCTTGATGATTCTGTTATTATTAAAATTTCTCTACAACATTGAAAATAAGGATCTCACAATTCTATTTCGGCTCTATGACAATTTTCCTTAACCTCAATAGCGTAGGCATAGATTATGGATAATATTACTACTATCCTAACAATAAAACTCCTCTCAGGTGTCCTATGCCTTTGAATGTGAATTTAATTATTTGTATCGGGTCCTATGGGTCCCTCAACATCTATGAAACGTTAGGAAGGGCGGGTGGACCCGGATGGCACTTATCCACTGAGAATAATTTGTGAAAGGGATTGCATTCCGTGTCTAATATCTCCGCCACTCCTATGAGTTAATCAAATAAAAAAAAATAAAATATAATTCTATAAAAAAAATAATCTATACTATGTACTCATAGCATTGTCATACTTTCTCTATGATTGGAAAGCTCATGCTACTATAGTCTGCATGAACTCTCCTTCAGACTAAGTTAATCAAGGTCGGATGCTGATATTTTAATCATCGCCATAAAAATATATGCTCTTATCACTATGTATATTCCGTATCGATGTCCAATGTAATTCTCTTTCAGCGCTCGAGGTCTACTGGCGATATACTAATTCCTATCTATACACTGAATATATTTATGAATGTATATTAGAGTCACTACTTAGTAAGATGAGAGACTTACTGCGTGTAGGAAGTGTGCGAAATAATGCAAATAGTTATTGTGTATGTACCATTAAAGTAATATAAAATAATAAAATAATAAAATATTAAAAAAAAAACCATTCAACAGACGTACAACCTAGGCTCTCAACGAGATCCCCCAATGCTATCATACAAAGTCCACACTCTTAACATATATTACGCTAGCTATCTTTAATCACATGCACTTAAAAGTCGGCTGTTTGTTGATGGGGCGACTTCTTTTTTTTCTGTCAATAGTCTGACTAGATTGATACCTCATAGGGTCCTGTCGTTATAAATCCGTAAATTTTATTTCTATTAGTATTCAATATAAATGTGACTTTCTCACCTGCAACCTTTTAACTCAATCCACTCTATGCCCGATGATCGATTGTAAACCCTTAACAATTCTTAAACATCATAATACAATTCTGCTCCTCTTTAGCTATCATATTATAAATTTTGCCTACATCGTACTTAATTAACTTTACCAGATTATAAAATACTCTGACTGAATCTGGAATTAGAAATTTACTACAAAGGAATGGGGATCATGTCTGAAACCATTAAAAATAGTATGAAATTTCATAATTCATTATATAATAATCGACCAAATATCTACATATTACCATTCTCAACTTGAAAGATTATTCTTCATCTGTTAACACGCTCAAATTTATCTGAAACGTAAAAATTGCCTGAGGGACTTGTCCTCCTGTTGACAGTATAATTTTTAAAATAAATCTTATGAATACCTCTAACAAGAAACAAAAATATAAAGAAATATAATAACCACAACAACAAAAGCATAAAAAAAGATCTTCTGAACACACTCAACCATACACAACGGTGCTGTCTAGGCGCGGCCTCAATAAGAAATGCTTTAGGATTAGTTTATGTTTAGACTTGCTATCAATTGTTTTTTACTATACTTCGTCAAGTTGCTATCCAAGAACACATAAACAAATGAGCGTCTCATCCGCCCACTGTATGGAGTACTGCTTTCCTATCCTAAGGAGGGGGCTCTGGTTTTACACAATTCCTGGCTTTATCGCTAACAGGGTCGTAGTACAAAAGCCAAAAGTTACTTATAACTGTTACTGTCACTTTCCAGTTCATTTGAACCTCAAATAGTCTGTGCTGGCGACGTTAAACTTTGGTGGCTTTTAATCATCATAGATCCATATAGGAAATATTCACGAAAGATGTGAGAGGTGCATCGAAGGGAACTTATCACTTTTGACGTACCAACCAAAACTTTAAAACGTAACGCCCTACTATTAATGCACAAGGGGGTGCTAGTATCTGCAACAACGAGTTACATAGTGTTGTACATTGGTAACTCCATTGGCTAGTTCACTGTAGGTGCCTACTAAATATTCTTTCCTCACATCACACCATAGAATAAATTAAAAAGAAAAAAAAATTGTCATGTGAATTCTCTTCTATCTTTCTAGTATTTTCAGCTTAGCAGAATTTAATCTCTAACTTTAAAGGCCTGCGATCTGTGCTCGATATGTCGTAATTTTAGGACGCTAGAAGAGGGTGAAACTTTGCGAGCGTATACACCCACAACCGCCTCCTTAGATAAGAGCGTCTGCCCGTGAGTGGTGGTGAGACAACTATAGTTTCAAGTTACATAAAGCAAATCAAATTTGCCCTTTCTAGGATACTTATCTTCAAATCAACCTCCTTTTCACTTTTTCCTACAACCTAATTTTTTTCACTCTGACATATTTTCAATTGTACCACATATATATAAAATAGATTATATATATATAACCGAAAGATAGAAAACCGCTTACGGCGATCACGACTTTCTCCGAAGCATGCATTAGCATTCCTGGCAAATAATGATAAAGTGGTTTTATTGTGGCCAGACCAACCTAACTACCAACCGTTCCTATAAGTCGCACTTCTACGACATCGCAGGACTATTATATTAGAAACGATTTGTGAGGCAATTTTATTTTTCATCACCCTCACATAAGGATATAAGGGATATGGAAGTCTAGATTTAGATGTTAGTCTTAAGAAGAGGGATGTTTTAAGGTATTAAAATAAGTATGAGTGAATAATGTTAGATAAAAGGATGGTGTCTAGTAAAGATAAATGTTGTCTGAGGAATGAGTTGAATATGAACGCATAACCTGAAAAGGCAAACCCATTATTTCATCTGAGATATGTACATATATA
The DNA here is from genome assembly GCA_015478945.1 of Trachelipus rathkii. Classification (NCBI taxonomy): domain Eukaryota; kingdom Metazoa; phylum Arthropoda; class Malacostraca; order Isopoda; family Trachelipodidae; genus Trachelipus; species Trachelipus rathkii. The sequence goes on from JABUQX010113621.1 coordinate 25,008, forward strand.
CCAATAATGATACAATATATATATATATATAATATATAATACTAACATATACATATATATTAAAATATATATAATAATATAATTAATAAAATAAAAAGAAAATAAATATTTGTAGACTAATATATAAATATAAATATAAATAATATTATATATATATATAATTATACATATATATATTATATATATTAAATATAAATACTATATAAATACTATAAACACTGTATATACATAACTAGATATATATAATACAACACCACTCTATATATAAATGATTAACCATAATTGACCATAATATAACTATACATTCAATAATACCATAAATACACCACAAAATAATATAGAAACACAAATAATTACAAAATTAATATATAATTATAATAAATTAAATAAAATAAATACATAAAATCATATTTAATATAATAAATATAATAGAAATAATATTTAATATATATATATAAATAAATTATTAAATTAATACATTATGATATTACAAGTTTATGTTATTTATGTAGACTAATCTATTACATATACCCAAAGAATGCTATTAATATAATTATAATAATAATAAATAAAAAAACAGTGATCAAACATAACATTAGTAATCAATATAACAAAATAATTATGCAATGTTCAAGCTTTACTTGATTTAAATGTCAGATTGCCATGATATATATTAAATACAAATAAATAATAAAACACTAATTAATAATATACAGTATATCACATATATAATAACTATAAACTCACATTTTTGAACGCAGTCCTTTTAAATCTAAAATCACTATAATAATAATACAAATACTATATAATATATATATCAATAATTATCAAATAGGACTACTACATAATCATCAAGCAACATATATATCACCTAAGACGACCTCATACACGCATATAGATCCTAATTCACTCTCAATCACAGCGATGTGTTACTTCGCCATGATTAACGCTAGATCATGTCACAATTATAATATCTCATCAAACCACGATTATAATTTTAGATATTTAATTACATTATGTGATTAAAATTGTTGACGATGACGAATGAGGGTGACGAATTACTGAAAATACAATATGCAGATTTTGTCACATATAATGACGATAAATATCGTCTCAAATCACTAATTATTAATAATATAATATATATTAAAAATAAAATAATATATAATATATATACTAAATAATAATATATATACTATATATATAATAATAATATAATAGTAATAATATAAATTATAAAAATAAGTAAATAATATACTTATAAAATAAATTAAAAAAAATATATAATAATAATATAATTTAATAATAAATATAATGTAATTAAATAAATTATATACTACTACCACTCACTACCACCAACCACAAACATAACATGAAGACAACCTAAAAATGGTGGCATCTGATATGGCAACTTTAGTGAGAAAACCAGTTTGAGTTTGTAACCACACAAAGCCATATATACTTAATCATGAATGGGTAATACCAAGTCAATCCGAGAGGATATACGGTAGGAAGAAGGTAATAGAAAAAATACTTATATAGTACCACATAATAAATAATAATTAAATAAAAGAAAAGAAAAACTATCAAAAAAATAAAAGTACCCTTAAATATATAGATAGGTAAGTAATATAAAGAGTAAACTGATAAGGTATATAATGGAGGAATTAGTAATTATAATTGAGTGTTGTATAAGGGAAGATTATAATATAAAATGCTTAGGTATTTATTGGTCACACGAAATGATAAGTGTACGTCGAGTTTGACTGTTAACAGGATGATTGAGTGAAAGAATTCAAAAGGTAGCTAATTATTTGAATGATGGTTAAAGAAGATCGTGTGGAATCAAATCTTTACATTGAATAACATAAATGAATATCGGAAAATGATGAGGAATAGAGGAAGAAATTGTGTTATTATTAGAGTATCTTTTAAATTGAGATTTGCAACTTAAGGTCGTATATAATGAAGTATAAAATAGGGAAGATACTATCTATTAGGGCAGGAATATATTATAAGGTTAGAGTACAATGGATCAGATATGTGTTGAAACCACATAAAAATCGTTCATAAGAAATCCCGGAAATCGAAAACATAAATAGTACCTACATATTAATGAACGATAGTGAAGCGTCGCGGTACAAGCAACATGATGAATGCTTAAAGAGGACCAAATAAACTATACAAACAATGACAGAACAGAATGAAACATGGCTCTTACAATATTAACACTAAAAAGCACGATGCCTGAGGCAGCGGATAGTTGATATGTCAATTCCCTATAGGCTTATTATCTATAAAGTTTACACAATTTTTATGTATATTTTATTTTGGGTTTGAAAAGAATAATATAGATGAGATAAGGGAGGTGGGAGAGGATAGGTGATTAGATAAATGATCGATAGGACATAGGAAAGATGAGTGGTAGTAGGATTCCCCTTTAATTACCATTATAATGAAGTAATGATTTGGTTAATTGTGTAGGTGAAATAATCTAGAAGAGATATTTAGTTGAAAGGGATTGGGTAAGAGTGATGTAAAATTAATGAGTGGATATTATTAAAGTACACACACCAGCAAACTATAGAGATAATGATATAATAGGTTGTGAAGTGAGGAAGATACACTCGAGTAGATGATGAATATATAGCTAGAACAGCTTATACATTAGATATATATTAATATAATTTTTAGGATTAATATGTTTAGGCGATGAAAAGGGAACAGAGATGCAGAATGTAGTAGGATGATGAAGAGTAGTAGGAAATGTTGTGAATGGCAGGAAAGTGGCTATGTTAGAATGCAAATTAAAAATCGTTGGAATATAGGATGAAATTGAATCATAAAGTTTATAAAAAAGATGCGCATATTAAGGTAGTCTTACAATTGAGGGTATATAAGAATTGTTTACCTAGTTATTTAATTGATATAGTTAGTGAAATTTAAATAATGGTCTAGGAATAAGAGAATGAGATATAGATCAAAAAAGTTCATATGTGGTTCAAATGTACAATTTTAGAAGTGTATTAAAAGATAGGGAAACGACAAAGTGAAAAATATAATAAACAAATAAAATATTAAGTATATAAAGATATTTTTGTGAAGTAATAGATTAAAGGGGATAATGAACAGGATATACAGAAATTTTTAAAAGTATGTTGAGATGGGTTTGGTCAAAGGAGGAGGAATGATAGTCGGTTGTTTAGCGGAATGCACATGATGAGTCGTAGTCGGCGTCTGAGAGCCAAGATAAACGAAAAAGACACTGGAAAGTACACACTGATAAGCAAATAGGATTAGTCAGTAACAGAGAAATGTATTGGAAGAGAAATAGATATTAATGGCATTTGGCAGACTGCGACAGATAAGAAAATCTTCCAAAATATAGTGGATGGACAGGTCGCCTATGGATAGACCGCGGGGTAACGAAGATTGTGGACCCAAAACATCACTGTTAGGCCACGTTGGAATGAACCTATAAACTAGAACGAAATATTAAGCACCCAACCAGTAATATACGCGGAGGGTCAGTCCGCAAGGTCCCAGTGGAAGTCTCTACGGGTGAGAAATATTATTCTAGAAACTAAGCAGACCGAGTTATCCGCACTTAATAAGATATAAAGGGGCGGTAAGCTGAGGACTTTTTTAATTAATTGATTAATCTTTATTTAATTCAGCTATTATATTTCTGTATAATTTATACGGAAGGTGCATGTTACGCTAACTAGATTGAGTAGAAAAAGGTAGAATGATTTAAATATAATATTATAAATATATATATAGTTATATATATAATAATATATATATATATAATATATATATATATCATATATAATTAATACTTATAATATAATATATAATAATATATATATATATATAAAAAATAATATAAATAATATATAACATTATATATATAAAATATAATAATATATATATAAAATAAATATATATAAAATATATATAATATATAATATTAAGAATATAAAATATTATATTTATAATAATATATATATAAATAATATATATAATATATAAATTTTATAAATTATATATTAAATATAATATATATAATATATATATTATATAAAATATATAATATAATATATATATATATATAATAAATAAAATATATTAATATAATAAATATATAATATTATAATATTAATATAAATATATATATAATATTATATAAATATATTAAAATAAAATATAAATAAAATATATAATAATTAAATGATAATAAATAAAAATGAAATATATAATAAGAATATTAGATAATGGGGCACTATTATCATGCCATCCTAGTTAATTAAAAAATTGCTAATATATATATTTTTCAATCTCATTACGTTACATTATTTTTTATTGTAGCCGATTAATTGACAAATAATTTAAAGAATAATTTATGGATATATAATTTCAGACAAATAATAATATTATATAAATATAATATATATATATAATAAATATATAAATAAATATATAATAATATATATAAAATATATATTAAAATATAAAATATATATTTTAATAATATAAATATATAATAGTAAATTATATTATAACTACCATATATATATATAAACTAACTATACCCATATATATATACACTAGATCCCCTACCACCTCATTAATACTACCTGCCTTTAGGCAATAAAGGGCCGCGCTATCCCGCGCCAATACTACCCGGACTCATCCCGGCTTTAATTGTATTATTGACTATCTACGATAGTTATAATATCCGGAACCAGGATAAAACACGGATAATTTACTATATCCCTAAGTTAAGGTGAATTCTTCCTCGAATTTTGATGAGGATAAGTACAAAGGTATAAATGCTCCTGAAAATAAGTTTTATTCTTCATATAAATAATTATAATAATAAAAATAAAATATAATAAATATAAATATATATAAATTAAAATAATATATAAATATAAAATATAAATATAATAATAATATAATATATATAATATATAATAAATGATAATATGTATCGTAAAATAAAACAATTAATAAAACAATTGTTAGAATGCAATAATGCACATATAATATTATATTAAAATATATAAATATATAATAACTTGTTTTAGGAAAAATTCCGAAATTTCGATGCAGGGTACCAATGATAGATAATCTTATTGTCAAGCAATTATGTTGCCTAATTATATCACAAGCGCATAATTTATTCATGATAAATTTGGTCCTCAATAAAATTATATTATTCATTAATTGTAAGTAAACCTCAAATAAAATTATATAAAATCTATATAATAACTAAAATAAATATTAATTAATTAAACATTTATTAAAATACATGTTAAATTTAGATATGGAAAAAATATGACTTTAATATATGGGAAAATTAAGCTACTAAGAAACTGTATAGAATCCCAAACAAAAACGACAACCATAAAAAATATAAATTTTATTCATCACGTTTCAGTATTGTAATTACTAAATAATAGTAATTACCACTGCTTATATTAAAACGTGTTTATTAAAGCATAGTATTTAATTTATTCTAAAGTAATATAAATATAAATTCCACATATTCTCAGAAAATTTATAATAATAATATAAAAAAACGAATTTTATTCTCAAAAATCCGGTGTACCAGAAACAAGACAACAAGATAAAAACACCAAACCACATCCCAGATACTATCGCCCTCCTCAGCTTGATAATAAATAAAATAAAAAACAAGATGATATAATGTCTTAAGGAAGCACAAAAACTTGTATAATTAATATAATGCAATGTTTGAATATAAAATATACGTCTGCTATTAAGAAAAAAGTGGATTGCTAATCAAGGAATAAATGGTCAATATATCGATTATATAACTTTAAATTAGATATCAATCGAGAAAACTAAATAATTTTAATCGATACTTGAGTAAATCGAGTCACTATTATATAGTAACACTCAGTGTGTATATTTATAGTAAAGAAGTGAACGAAACGTAGAATTTTTTTTATATTTACATATCAAAGAGTAACCAAAAAAATAAAACCTAATATTAAGATCCTTTGCGGAAAGAAGAAAAAAACAAAAAATAAAAAACTTAATTTATCGAGTGTTACTATAATCAAACGTACATTAAGATATGGCCACGTTAGTTAAAAATTATCATGTGGACTTAGATAAAATATTTTGGCATTCACTAGATTACTTAAATACAAATTTTTATTTATGTAGTCCTCTAACTGAGAGATTGATATTAAGGCCATTCCGCAACTGCATTGCCACAATTTTTTTTCAATTAAATACGAATAAAATTGCAATTCTTCAATTTATTTTGGTATTAATAAAACCGCAATTTGCACGCGAATTGGCGGACATATTTTAAAATTTGCAAGGACGTCCAACCTCTAGATAATAAAATATAATAATAAAAATATATAAATGATAGATAAAAATATATCATAATTTATATTGAATACACACAAATAATAAAAAATAAATATATATATAAAATAAAAATAGCGATATATCATAAAAGAAATAGAAATATATAATAATTAAAAATATAATAATATATATATAACAATTCTATTGTATTATAGTATTTTGGTTAATGGAAGCTTTATAGTTTCGACTAGAATCTCAACTATACTAAATAATAAATAATTAATAAGTTTAAAACTGCAGTATTACTTGATATGTATATTGAAAAATTGATGTCCTTGTTAAAGATGATAAAAAAAACTAAAATATGATATAAGCTACGTTAAATTAAACAAGCATGATATTTCAATAGTGAATGTAAGTTGAGCACATTTAGTATAATTGCAAGAGCAAGTGAAGCTATCAAAATTATAAAATTATATATATATAATATGTTATTAAAATAAAAAATAATTGCAATGTTAACAAATACAATGTTACGTGAAAACTGAGATTCGATTTTAAATATGGAATTGATATAAAAAAAAAAAGTAAATAAAAATATAATAAATATCTATCAATAAGAGTAATCTCACTCGTTTGACAATAAAATCCTTAGCACATACACATATTTCATTATAGCGTTCCAACACATGACCACCAATAAAGGAAAAATAGCATAACCTGTACAAAGACATATCTGTGTGAAATTTACTTTATTTACAATTACGGAATGAATAAACATTATAAATTTATAAAGTTTTCGAAACTACGCCCATGAGAGCGCAAAAGCGTGAGAACACACAAAACCCACACAAAATAAATAATGAATAAAAGTACAAATTAAAAGTAATCGCACATCATTTTAATAGAATTATAAGAATTTTGTCTAACATACCTTCAGAGTAATTCATGCAGTTTTATTAGATCAGAAAAATACTATGAACCTGATTCCCTGAACAAAATTATAAAACTTAATAGCATATATTATAAATTTTCAATTTTAACTATTAAACTATATTTAATAATTTTATTTATTTAACTTTATTTATTATTATTGCGCATTATATTTTTAGTTTTCCCCTAAAATTAAAATTAATAAGAATTATAAAGATAGATTTGGTTGAGAAATATTTTTTTATAGAGGTATACTTAATTAATTTAGTAATATTATTAATTTAAAGATTATTTTAACTATAAACTGAATTAATAATTAATAATTAATAATTTATTGGAGTTATTATAATAAATAAAATTATGTAATTTAATTAATTTTTTTTTTTTTAGTTCTTTTGTATAACCTCAATTATTATTATTAACCGACTCAAAAATATATCTTGTAATCCCTTGTTTATGTACCTTGTATATCCTATGTATATCCTTATTGTATTTAGAATACATAGGGGGCACACCTAATCTATTAGGACAATTGACCATAAGGTACAATAATTAATAATAAATATATATAATTAATATATATAATATATATAAGAAAAATGGCTACATATAAAACTCAATACTACAAGATAATAAAGACTCACTAAACTTTAATCATAATAAAAAAAATACTCATATATATAAGTTTCCAATATTACATAGAAAGAAAACCATTAAAACTTAATTAAAATTAAAATAATAAATAAATAATATTATAACATAATATATATATAAATCCCGTGTATAAGCGTTGAGGCGAGTGGTGAACGTTGTTGACAATCACAATTTAAGGATATTAATATACTATCGTCTCCCCACTTTCCACCTAAAATAATACACTTTTTGGAATTATTTTATTATCCTGAAAAATCAAGTGCCCTATATTATGAGTAATTCAAATACTGCAAGAAAGAATACTCATTAAAGCTTAATACTACAAGAAAGAAGACTCATTACAACTTAATAAGTACATATCATATATGTTTATACTACCACGTAAAAATATAAGAAGCAATTTAAGAACTACAGTTTGAAGGGGTGAACTCGCGACCAATAACATAATAAAAACCAACACATTGTGGAAGGTGAAAGTTGGTGCACCATACATTTTTATAATTACTACTACTATAACATGTAATATACTTATAAACAATCCTTATATATAAAGAACTCTAAATTATTTTATTTACATTAATATAGAAATTGATATATTATTATTAATTATAATATTAGATAATAAGTAATATAATATAAAATTATAAGATTAATGATAATTTATAAAAATAAGAATATAAAATGTGGTGGCCAAATCACCCCATTACGTTGGGAACAACAATTTGGACACTAATATTATTATGTAATTTCATATGATATTCACCATAATAAATTTATTCATATTTTTAATTTTATAATATTTATTTATTAAACTTAATAATTAAAAAATAGATAACTGTTTTACATATGACTATATAATTTAAATTAGGCTATATATATTACAGGGAGAGAGTGTTATCAATAATGAGTATGGAGACTACTATAAAATATAGAAATAATACATATGGTAGGCATATACCAATTTCCACTTATAAAATACACTCAATCATCAATTTTTAATTTAGGGTAGGGATGAAATCGGGCCTTAAACGATATATAAAGTAGCCCCAGCGATTACCACCAAATATGCAATCTTGTATATTGGTATATAACAAAGAATTAATAGTATTTGCCAAAAGTTTAAAGCTTAAACATCTCAACTTGTATACACTAGAAAAATAATTATATTATATCAACCTAAGAATCTGTCCATCAAATACAACTTATTCTAAGACATAAGTATAAGAACAATAACTAGCAAAATTCATTATCAAATAATGTCGTAAAATTCACCTCATTTAATGTGACATATATTTACTATCACGACATCAAATCCACATTAATTATTAATGTTCTACTTTAAAATTATACCTATATCAAAACTCTACATTAGAATTAAAAGAATCATCTAACATCAAACATTGTAGCTAAACTACCTAAAAGGTAATGTAAGCTAAATAATATTAATTATTATATATTTTATTTATTTTATTAGTCATCACTAAACCGCCCGACGCCTATTAATAACAGATCACTGCCGGAATATCACGGTAATCCGAACTATATCACTATCAAACGAAATATCCGGATCCGGATATCCGGGTATTAACTTCACAAGCACGGAATACTCCGAGTTATTCATCAGGTTATATCCGGCTAATTCAATTACTATCCGGATATATCCTACATTAACCCTATAATAATAATAATAATAAAAAAATATATATATATATAATTATTATATAATACAAAAAGAATATTATTAAATATAATAAATTAAGTATATAATATAATATATATATATAAATATATATAAAAATATAATAATATATAAAATATAAAATATTATATAATATATAAAATATTATAATATAATATATATATAAAATTAAAAAATATTAATATATATATAATTAAATATAATATATAAATATATTTAAATAAAAAAATATTATATATAATATAATATTAATATTATTGCTTATAGTAATGATTAATGAATTCAAATAATTGGCCATAATATTTGAGTTAATAGCCTTTCTGCTCATGTAACGTTTCAAATATACCACACTCAATCACTCCAAGAACCAACATTAATTAGAAGTATACCATATAACTATTAATAAAATAATAAAACTATTCATTTTATCACACATATATCATATACACAACTTATATATTATCACTAACAACCAACCTCTTTATAGACAAACATCCTCCAACAATTAACATTCCTATTCTTACTAGAACACAACACTATTTACAAGAACATCCTTATCCCCATTGGGCAGGAGCCAAAAGAATCCCCCAATCGTACATGTCAATCGCATACTGCTCGGTAGCAAAGTCGACCTAACAGGGCATACGCGTAGGTCAGCTTAAGATAGAGCCTCTGACACAGCTGCTTGCACTCACCACTCACTAATTATATTTAATGGCCAGGGATAATCAGCTAATAAAATATAAAACAACTATAGCCATATCATGAAAAGAGATCGTGATGCCAAGAAGCGGCCTCTACTAAACTCACCATATATGAGAAACCGAAAACTATGTAATGAATCAGAATGGGATACACAATCCGCAGAACTGTCGCCACCGGAACTACAAACCTCGCTCTACAGAGGAAAGCATACAAGAGAGAAGAAAGATCGCAAAAATGGATGTATATCTATAAGAAAGGACTGCAAAATATAAATGAAATTTGACTGCAGCAAATCTGTACTAGAACAACAAAGATAGGAAAACGCCAGAGAAAATACATGTGAATAAAATAACCCTCGCGGGTAGGTGTGGAAGAAAGAAATGCAGAAGAAGAGTAGAACTAGAACCAAAAAGACATTTGCAACTTCACTGATCAACGATAGAACTCAGGGTGATGGATAATGAACAAAAAGAGACTAAATGGTATAGTATACTATAATGTCGTAGTGATGATGAGATAAACACAAAAATGTAATTCTAGAGAGTAAATAATTAACATAGTTTGAAAACTAATAATTAGTTTACCAAACATTTTTCTAACACACACAACACAATACACACCAATAATAATTAAAATATATAATATAAAATTATATAAATATATATATAAAGGTATAATAAATAAAGATATAATATATAATATATAAAATAGTATAATATATATAAATAATAAATATATATATTATCAATACACACTATACGTAACACTAAATCTAAAACCCTCACAATTAACAATACATGCTTAAAAGGTCCGATGATTGTTGACATCCTCAAAATGTCGCCTAAATGTGTTATAAAATTCAGTCATGGAATAAATAAAATACACAGAATGATAAGAGAAAGAGAATTCCACAGAACAGAGTGTGAGATGGGAAGAAATGGAAGCAGCCACATAGGACGAACTAGCACTGGATTAGATATAACCAATAATAGTCAAATTAACAAAACTACGTGCGGCACAGAAATATACATAAAGCACCCAAAATGATGCATAACGAGGGCGTACCGTATAAAAAGGTGGTAGGTACGCGAGTTTTGAATAAGATTCCGCTATCTGAGCACACTGTACCGCTGCGGGCACCCTTAAGGATAGAGATAAAGCACCAACAATGCCCGCAGCAAAGAAGAGGTTCAATGTAGAAATCATGGAAATTTGAATACATTAGAACTAAGTTTTTATATATTTAAAGCATTATTTGGCCTTTGACCTCGAAAGCCACTGTCGCAGATATGTGAAGACAGTACTTAACCATACATTGGGCAGGATGATGAACCCTTGTAATTAACGCCTGCACGAAATTGAGAAGTAAGAAAAAAAAATAGTCTTCACTCCATCTTTTAGTAATTCCTGACAGAATTTATTAATCATCTTTACTAACTTTATAAGCCTGTGTCTGGTGACTCAATTTAATATTGCTAGTAAATTTTGTTGCTAGAAGGGTAAACATTATGGGAGCGTAAATACATACCCTCCTTGATATAAGGAGCTTTCATGCCATGTGAGATAAGTGTGGATCAAACTTTAAAAAAAAAGAATAACCTTGGGTGGGCAGTTAATGTTGAATATTGAAACCTGAGAATCTTACTATACTCACAACCATCCAAAACATCATTCAGATTATCCCAGAAAATGCGAATTCTTCTTCACACATTTTAACCTTAATATTACTTACAGATGGACCACATAAATGTTATCGCATCATCAATTAACCAAATTTAACGTAAAAATTTAGTTGACCTTTTTTATTATATAAAACTTAAATTTAATCTTTAGATTTCTATAGTACCACACATATATAATATATTTATAATTCAATACGCAAAATCATATCTAAGGTTGAATGATATATTGACGATAGTATCGGTATTGGCTGATAGAGAGACCATTTGTTTGGGTATCGGTATACGGTATTAATATTTAGGCCGATACTTCTTACTTTTTAGGAATGAAAAATAATATTGAGAAATAACTTTATAGAAGTTCAAATAATAAATCTAGTTATTCGATAATATAATATTCATAAGCTAGTACTAATACAATATAAGGTTATAGTTTTATTAGTTTTGTATTATTTTCTATGGATCCTCCTTCTTTTTAACTTAGATTTTTTAGCGTTTCTCCAACTTGGGTTTTAGCGTAACATTACCTATTTGAATATAAAGCCACCAATTATTATATAAAATTTTATACAGATTTAGCTTCCACTTTTTTCTAGTTTAATTACATAAAAGATATTTATTTTTTCTTTATTTATGATAACGCAATATTACGTGAGTGTGAATGGTAGGCGCCTATAGAAGAGTTGGGGGTGAAAACAAAAATAAAAAAATAAGTATTATTTAAACTTTCTGGATATAAATTATCAATATTTAAGATATTTTAGATGTAAATAGAGTTTATTAGCGTTTTAAAAAAAATTTGTTTTAAATTAAATTTTTAAAATCACGAAATATTTTATCCTAATTTCTGCCGTTATAGTTATTTTGTTCTGATATATTGTTATTCATGTATATTGATTTATTTTTTATGTATTGTGTATGTGCTGTGTATGATTATAAGCAGATTTGCAACAGGTCAGCGAGGCTTTCATATAATACTATGATGATTTTTAATGAAGCATCATTATATAGTGACTTGCACTCATAAATACACATTAGCATCTGTGAATACACCTATATATCTACGTAATACTAATCTAAACTATACAACTAAAATAATTATATTATTATGCTTCTTTGTGCTCAACACATTATCAGAATATATAACAGAATCCAGGATTCATTTCATCCTCTAAACTCGTTTTAATAATAATCCAACTAATATAGACTTTAATTTTATATTATTTCTGAGAACTTGAAAAGGGTGGATTTAGTATGTATGTCCTATTGTTGAACATTTAAAACACTCCTATAATAATTCGTCTCGAGAATCTCGAATCTCCTATCTTCGATTAAGTCTGATAGGCTTAAAATTATTTCTTCCTTCTACTACAATAAGAATCTTGTGCTTCTAGCTACTTGTATCATCACTTATAAACAGAATCAAGTATTTATCAAGGCCACTTTTTTGATTACCATAACTACTTTTCACCCGAAAAATTGTTTTAAAATAATATAAATCTTTCTCATCAATACTGGAAGGGTCGACTTCAATAATTAGGGATTTCAATGGTAAACAACATGAATTATGAAATGGGTTTCCTCTCAATTACTGAATTAGGTGAGGAGAGAAGCCTAATCATTGTATCAGTATTCTACAAATCGATTCATGGTTAGCATACTAATATAATTATTTGAAACCTACGTCAAATTCTGGAGATAGTCCAAACCAATATTCTAATTGAAAACGATCAACTTTGGCGTCCTATGTTTCACCATATATGTAACCTTCTCTCCATATATAAAATACACACCACCATTTCTCATTTCCAATAATCAGATCATAATCTGACCACTATTAACCTTATATATCTACTTAATTTATAATACTTTCTCTAACAATAGCTCCATACTGACCACTATGTGGTAATTTTCTTGAGCACCTTTGATATAAAGTGGATATATATTTTAAGATAAGTCTTTTCAATATAGTCATTAAGAAATATAAAGCTTTTTTTTTAAAGTGACTTAGTTTGACTCTGAAGACGTTTAGACTTATGACGATAAGGTTTGGAGAGCTGTAAATTGTTGAATTTGGGATGAGCAGGTTCATTTCATCACTTCTTTAACGACCTAATAAAATTAAGAGGGTCTGACCTTTTTCAACATAGGTTGAATAAGTGCTAGATTCTCTATGGCCATAATCGTAGACTAAAGAACTAGTAACGGTATTCTTGAGGTGTGGAAAAATTCTCGTTTCTCATACGATACTTAATCACTCGTTCAATGTCGGTAAATATATTTGTCATTACTAGTACATAGACACGAGCTGCTGTTCCCGTTGCAGTGTTGAGCTGGTACACCTCCTTCGAGGTAGATGCAAGGAAATTTCAAAAGCGACCTTTCATTAAACGAAAGTGCGTTGAACCCTTGGTTCCCTACTGACAAATCTTTCTGGCCTCTTGCCAAAAACATCTCTAAAAACAACTTCTCTAAATCATCCATTCCTCTCTTATTCGCTCGATGGTTCTGTTGCTAATACTAACTGAACAGGCCAATCTCTTTGGCCTCCTATTTCTCATAACTCCAACCCTGGCCCGATTCTGTCAATTTCTCTTTCTCCTACTTTCTCTCAGGTATCCTTTGCTTTTACCTGTGATTACACTTGATCGGATGCATGGGCTCCTGAAATCTATGAACGTTTAGGAAGCGGGTGGCCCGGAAGGCATTCCTCCACGAGTTTTGAGGAGTGTGCTTCCGTGCTGACCCCGCCCTTGTTCAACACTATATTCTCTATGCCTCAATACTATCACCTTTCCCCAAGTGTTGAAAGCACGCATATAAACAACCTATTCCAAAAAAAGGAAGCCGCTCTGTTCCTTCTAAACTATCGCCCTATAGTTCTAACTCGTATTCTATCTAAAGATCTTTGAAACCCTTCTCAACTCTCACCTTCTTAGACCATCTGGAATCTCATTCCCTTCATTCCGATAGCCAGTACGTCTTTCGGCGCTCGAGGTCTACTGGCGATAAACTTTCCTATATGCAGATTTATGGTACTCCGCTCTTAGGAACTACGGAAAGACTTGCGTTATGGCGCTTGACATATCCAAAGCATTTGACCGGGTATGGTCCGCGTCACTGCTCTCCAAAATCCCCTCATTTGGGTTTCCTTCTTTCTCTTTGCTTACTTAATGTCTAGCTTTCTTTCAATCGCTCATCTCGGCTTGTTGTTGATGGGGCGATTCTTTCTTTTTCTGTTAATAGTGTGTTCCTCAGGGTTCTGTATTAACTCCTACTTTATTCTTGCTTTTTATTAATGATCTTCTCACCTGCACATCTAAACTCTATCCACTCATATGCTGATCGACTCGACTCTTTATTCTTCAACTCATTCTCAATCTAGCTTCCCTCTTTTACTTCTAAGAATTGCCTCTCGCCTTAACTTTCCGATTCTATTATTGCTGATCTGGATAGAATTTTCCAGGTGGGGTCGTCTCAAACCTTGTGAAATTTTAATTCTTTAAAAACCCAACTTCTACAATCTTCCCTCTCTAAGACACCCTAAGTTTCCTATCTCTTTTGGCGGTTCTCTCGTATCTCCTGTGACAATATAAACATCCTTGGCCGTTAACAATAAAACAAAAAAATGTCTTGGAACCTCACATCACAACGGTTTGCTAGGTGCGGCATAAAAAAAAAACTGGGAGTTTCTGGTTTTAGACCTGCGGACTTTTTTTTCCTCTTTCTCGTTTACTCAGCTATACAAGGCGCGCATCCGCCCTTGTATGAGTACTTGCTTTCATATCTGGGGGGGGGGGGCCTTTGGTTTCCACCCGGCTTTTGGATAGGTCGAGTCAAAAGGCCAAAGGCTTATAAACTGTCGCTGATAACTTCCAGTTCACTTGACTCTCTATTTTTTGCGGCGCGATGTTGTGCTTTATCTTTTATATGTACAAGTAGGCGGCAAGTCTCGAGGGAACATTTCCACTCGCGTACCATCCCCCCTTTACGATGCCCTCGTAGCACAAGGGGTACTATGTTCGGCCATGAGTTTTGTGTGAATATTAGTAACTCCAGACTAAGTTTGCTGCGGTGCTTCCTTCTTTCCTGCCACCTCTGTTTTGGAATTCTCTTCCATCTTCTGTTTTTCTGCTGAATTTAATCTCCCTCACTTAAGACTGCTCTATGCTCATCTGCATAATTTGTGTTTATATGAATTTTTGAGGCGTTCAACACCCCCTCCTTGAATATTGTTCTGCCCGTGAGCGGCGATGACCAACTGTAAAAAAAAAATAATAAAAAAAATAAAAAGGCCAGGTTTAAGGAATTTATTAAGCTAGCTGAGACCCACAAGAATGGCAATCTCGACGGTCACCCTTTCATAGACTCCTTTTGCAAAAATGAAAGAACGTGAACAAGAAAAAAAAGATTGCTATTTGAAAAAATGCCAATTCCTTCGGATGGATATGAAAATAAAACTGGTAGTGACGATGGTTGGCTTTTCAGCAAAATAAACTCCTGAAGATGAAGAGGATTTGGATATGTTAGACTTTGATAAGTTCATGGCCCAAATTGCAATCTGTTTAAAGAGCGATGAGGCTCTACGAAAAACATGGATGCTGCCTACAGAAGAAGAATCCTTTCATGTGGTGGGCAGGAAAAAGGGCCAGTTTCCATTATTATCAGTGCTTGCAAGCAAAATTTATCATCAGCCCCTGCCTCATCAGTCGAGAGCGAGCGTTTTTTAGTGTAGGTGGGAATGTAAACACCCCAAAAGGAACAGGATCTCGCCAGATACTAGTGAAGCTTAATGTTTTTGCATCACAATTGAGAATTTTTGAATTTGAAGTATTGAATGATATCTACTTTATCTTAAAGGAGTATATTATTATTATGTCATGTTTGAGTTAATAGCGTTTTTTTATTTTTTTTTTTCAGCTGATTATTGAGGTCTCTTCTTTCATTATTTTTATTCTTTTATTTATAGCTAGTTTAAAGAATCTTCTTGTAAATTGTAATCAGTTAAAACATAAAGCTAGTAGCTAAGCTTGTTAATACCTACTGGAAAAATGGAAATGAAATATTTTTTTGAATAAACAAATATAAAAAAAGTTATTAATATTATATTTGCGTTTATTATTCCTTAAAGATACTATTTTAATTTATAAAATAAATATACTTGGGCACAACCAAATATGAAATAAATGACTAAGTATTAGTCGTACAACGAATGAAATCCTGAGTTGCCTAGCAGTACGCAAATGTTCTAACTTATTACTTGTGTGTAATTTATTATATTAATTAAAGTATCGGTATCGGTATCGGAACATAAAAATAGAGTATCGGTATCGGTACATCCCTAAAATCTACCATAGCTCTCTACCACAAATCACTCATCAGAATTGCAAATCCTTCCATCACCTCTCTCTCCTCTTCTCCTCAACATTTATTCCTCTGACATTCCATGTAGCCATGGAATATATAATTTCTAGTAGAAAATATTTTGCAGAGATGTTACCAACTTCATACAGTAAATTGAGATCAGCAGTATTCGAGGAGTTATCTAAGGTCGATCAGGTATTTACTACAGATATATGGACAACTAAATATTCAAACGAGTCATTTATTTCTTCAACTACTCACTGGCTTATCAACAAGTTTGAAAAATTAGGCTGTATATTCCATTGTAATTTATATATAATTTTGGAAATTAAATTTGAATTTAATGAGAATGTCTTATTATCCTATATTTTGAGTTATTTGAGTAAACTTTATTTAAATAATACTGTAGATATGTAATACACTGTGTATGAATGCTACAAAAGGCTACAATTATATTTGTTAAAAGATGGACTATGGGTTATGTAAAATAAATCCCTTCCAACAAATTTTTTCTCAGTAGATTAGTAATTCCGGTTCCTGGCGGAATTTTTCAAACTCCCGGCCGGAACCGAGACCGGAAAAAAATGTCAAATTCCGGGCCAGAATTCCGGTACACCCCTAATATATATATATATAATATATATAATATATATATATATATATATAATATATATATATAGTATATACTATATATATATAGTATTATATCTATATATATATATATATTATATATATATATAATATAAATATATTATATATATATATATATATATATATATATAGCCGGCCCCTCGCTACTCCCTGTTGTGCTTCTCGCCTTTCACACGTCTGTGGTTATCCCGTATATATATTATATATATAATATATATATATATATAGTAATATATATATATATAGTATATATATATATATATATATTATATATATATATATATATATATATATATATATATATATATATATATATATATATATATATATATAGGGTGTATCGTTAATATTGCTAAAAAATTTTAGCATGATATTCCTTGCATAAATATAAGATAATTAATTATTACAACATTTCACCGAAAACGCCTCGTTTTCCATGATACAAGGGTGATGAAATTTATGTGGGACATATCTGATATATTCCATTGCCCGTCCCAGTGCCACATCTCAACCTTTAATACTAAGCACCGTAGGAAAGGTTAGCTACCTGTTATTTACTAGTTCCGTATCTCGCCTCATTTATACATATACTAGTCCGTGTCGCGTCAGTCTGTGTTCAAAGTGTTGGCTCATATTTTCAAAAATGAAATTACACAAATAGTGGAAATGTGCGATATGCATTTTATTTACAGTCTTCGAACGGTAATTCATTAGCAGCCCTGCATCTCTATGAAGAAATGTACCCTAATCGTGTCCTCCCGCATCATACTAAGTTTTTGCACGTCTCCATCAATGCCTTAGAGAAACAGGAAGTTTTATAAAACTTTATTAATGGAAACGGGCGACCTCGCACAAGATCAACTCAGATGTCAAGGAACAGGTTCTCCAAGAACTTGAAGACAGGTCCTACAACAAGTACCAGAAGATTTCTGCAACACTACATGTAAAGTTATTCGACACGTTTTAGGGTATTGAAAAAATCAACTTTCTGTTACCCTTATCCATCCAACGAGTGCAGGAACTTGTACCAACAAATTTTCCTGCAAGAGTAGCTTTGTGTTCCGGATGGGATGCAACCAGAAAATGCAGAAAATCCTGCACCAATTTGCAGAAAATATTGTTCACGCGATGAGGGCAAATTTTTCCAAGAGCACGCTATAAAGTCGAACTTTCAACAACAATCACATATTGGGCTGATAGGAAAACCTCACAAATGCAATAGTTGAAAGCCGCCATCAACAACCAGTTTTCCCATTGAATGTTGGGTCGGAATTGTTTGGCGACCATTTTGTAGGTCCCATTCCTTTTTTTACCAAGCGAGGCTTACTGGAGAACGTTTTATCGCCAATTTTCTTGAACATGACTTGCCTAAACTACTGGAAGACGTCACATTACAATTAAGATCGAAATGTATTTCATGCACGACGGCGCAGCTCATTTCAGTTTAGTTGCTCGTAACTATTTAAACACTGTATATCTACGCCGTTGGATAGGTCTAGGAGGTACACAACCTTGGTCTCCAGACCTAAATGAATTGGATTTCTTCTTGTGGGGTGCACCTGAAACATTTGGTTTGAAAGTCCCGAAGAAACATTTGAAAGGCCCGAAGAATTAAGGGCTCGCATAATCCCATCTTGTGACACAATTCGGGAACACACACGGTATATTTGAAGGTGTCCGCCAATCAATGCGTCGCCAGAATAGAGGCTTGTATTGCCGCTAAGGGTGCTCATTTTCAACATTTTGGTTAATGAAACCTAGTGCA
>JABUQX010113622.1:0-45152 GCA_015478945.1 Trachelipus rathkii
AGTTTTTTTTTTTTCACATTTTATTTTTGGGCTTCTTAACGTCTTTTGTCCTCATCCATTTTCGCCGCGAACGTTTCCGAGGTATGGGCCCGTCGTGGCAATATTTTTATTTTTTTTTTTTAATTTAGTATTTACCTTCTTCTTCTTCTTCTTCTTCTTCATTATTATTAATTATTATTATTATTATTTATTCCATTTACATAAATTTTGTAATTTCCAGTAGTTAATATATGGAAATTTTAGGGATAAGACTAATAAATATCTTATAAAAACAATATTTTTTAATCATATCTCTTAATAATGAGATGTGCTCGATGCACATGATGTTAAAGATTAGGACCTATAAGAAAGCTTTTTCGACGGATACATAAAAAATAATTCTCTCTAATTATGTTGTAATATTCTGTAGTTATAGAGTGTGAGAGAGAGTGAGAGGAGAAGTGAGAGAGAGAGAGGAGAGCACAGATAGACTTGTAGCAGAGTAGTCACCGTGAGTTATTGTTTTTTTTTAGTTAGGGTTTCTCTGCGGGAAAAGAACCAATGCGCGTTAAAAGGACAAGGGAGAGAGAGAGAGAAAGAAAAGAACCATTTTATTTTGTGACAACACCATCTCCGCTTCGTATTAAGTTTCGAGAGTAAAGTTATTTGTGCCCCGCACCGAGGCAGAAAGTGTCTCGCGAAATGGTACCTTTAAAGATCTTCGTTCTTGATGACGCTCCTACCTGTTCTGTGAACGTTGTAGCAAAGAGCAAAATATCATTTTGGCTCTATAGACGAATGTAAAAACATACCGCATATAAGGAAGACAAATCTCTAATTTTAGCGGAAACAGTCGTCTCGGAAGTGGTAATAAAGTTTATCTCATTCAGTTATCTCTTTGTGCACATAACGTGTTCCACGCGATTCGATAAAGTGTTTTAAAGTGGGGCCGTCTATTGTTAAATGTCATTTCTTATTTAAAAACGTGCAGATATTTTATTATAGTAATTAGAGTATTCAGTGCCATGTCAGTCTTCTTGCGGTGTATTCCACATATCACTGTGGTTATCTAGATATATTTTGGTTCTTAATATGATTACTTATTTTATCCTTATTATTCCCATCATAACTTCTACTATTTAGTGATTACTCACTATTTTTTCGTTTCCTTCCCTCAAAAAATACGATGAGTTAGCAGACGTTTCGATGTTTAGTGAAACGCACCATGAAGATAGAGTCTTTCTCTGGAGGGGGTTATTAATTTCTGCTGTGCCAGGGTATATTCCAGTTCTATACATGTAGCGGGATCCATATATTTAATAAAATAATGTAACGTATTTCTACGATTAGCTATAAATAATAGACTCTCTAGAAACGAATCCCATACACGGCAAATATTTTTCACTTGAGGGTATATTGAACTTATCGTATTATGTGACTCGTAAATATATATATTGAATAATTTAATTAAATAATATATATTGTGATAGTTATTAATTCTCTCTAGATTAACCGTTTATTAAAAGTCGATGATAAGTAGTATATATATAGTTAAAAATTTGAAAAAATAAAATATATTCTTTTTTAACACGAGGATCAACTTTAGTTTAATAACGAATTTTGAATTTTTAAAAAACTTTTGAGTTTATATAAACGGTTCCTAACGTAAACGTCACTATTGGGTTTATGAGAAAAATATATGATTCTGACGCGTAATAACGGAAAAAATGAATTTACTATATATATATATATATAGACTTTATAAAAAAATGGATTCTAAACGCGTATAGTCATTTATTTTGGGCTTTTACGAAAAACGTCACTATATGACGACGACGTTTCCGAGGGTAATGGGCGTCGTGCAATATTTTATTAATTTATTATTTATTTATAATTATTAGTTACCCCTATTTGTTTAAAATTTTATTATATCGTAAGTTTTGAAAATGGGAAAAGGTGAGACGTATAACTTATATAAATTAAAATTTAAATTATAATATATAATTAGTCTATAAGATCATTATAGAATATATAATTATTAAATGAAATATTAAGAAAATGTTAAGATATAACGAAGATAAAAATAAATATCCAATTATGTGAATAACTATATATTATTTAGCAATTCTTTTTAAAAGGCTTAGATTATCCGTAATTTTATTTTTTATGTTTCATCTTCGGGAAATAAAAACTAGCGTATTAAGGAACAAAATTGTTACTTTTTTTGACCAATATTATCATTACGTCTAGAAATAAACCTAGGATAAAGTAGTGAGTAACGATTAATTTATATTCGTGCGCGATGATGAATCCAGTTGGTAAAATAAGGGTAACTATTATTTATATTTTTTTTTACGTTATTTTTAAATGTGTAGCTAAAAAATCGCTGTCAAAAGCCTTATAGGATAATGTGGGGATACGTGTGTTATTAAGTTTTTTATATTAAATTTTGGTTTAGTTCCTATCTAATAAATTATTATTTCATAGAAATCATGTAATATTAAGGGTGATAAGTAGGAACCCTTTTAAAATAATTATTTTATAAAAAAAAAATATATATAATATATAATAAAGTACCATTTGCCACTCGAAAAAAAATCGGCTATAAGTGAACGAAAATTTTATTCCTAGTGGCGCTCAGAATAACATCACTCGGATATCTCCGAGAAGTAAAAGTTACGTTATTTTGTGCACACGGATTGAAGCGTAAAGTGGGAGAGACTAATTTTTAATGAATTTTGCTCCTCTTGCGTCGAGTATATTATGTTTATTAAGACAGAAGTTTGATATTCAGACGTAAAGCATGGCTAATATATATAGTATTCACACTCCATGATAATTCATATATTATTGTTTATTTTATTCTTTAATGTTTGGCAACTCAGCATCGCACCCGCATCGACTTTCATCAAAAACAGTGTGAGTTGAGTGGAACTTTTCATTTTTTTCCTCAAAATACGAAGTGGACGTTTCGTAAGATTACCGAAGACGTTTCCTCGAAGATATAGTGTAATCAATCGAGGCCTATAGGTGTTATTTACCTCTATACGGTATATAGCCGTATCACTAATAATTAATAAATAATTGAACGTTATATTCCGAAGTTATACCATATATATAACGACTCTAGTAAACGATCAACACGGCTCATTATACCATATTTTTCAGGTGATATTTTGAAAAATCATTATACAGTAAAAATAGCAAGTATTAAATATATTAATGTATGATATTATATAGTTATATAGTAGGTCGTTAGATTATCACTGTACTCACCATTTTTAAAGAATTTTGTTCATACTTATGTTAATATATAAGTTAAATTTTGTAAATAATTATAAAATAATTCTCTATTTTTCCCAAGTAGGATCTAGACTTATTGGAGGCAGATTATTTATTTTAGATGACCTTTTGAGTTATATAAAATAAAACGTGTTTATCTCACGTACTCATAATATAAGAAACGGTATATTTAGTGATCACTAATTAATTTATAATAGACTTAATATCAGACCGTTCTATAATATAAGTAAGTAAAAATTCTGAATGTGTAAACGCGTAGAGATACTATACATGTTATTAATATTTGGGATACCTTTTTTTACTGTAGAAAAATTCTCGTCCAAGCTGACGTAAATAACAACGGTTATATATATTATAGACGGAGGACGTGAAATATATACGTCACTCTCTAAAATATACTTTTTTCCGGAGATAGATTATGAGTGAAAAATATAAATTTTTTTTTAGTATTATTTGTCCTTTAAATAGTACGAATTGTATGACAAAACTACTATATTATATAATATATAATATATATAGAGAGATAAAACTAAAAGTAAAAAAACGTGATAATCTAAAGTTTTAAAGATGATTAGATATAATTATAGCAGTTATTTATTATATAATACACATAAAATTTATTGTAGATAATTTAATTATATAATTCTTTGTTTATGTTCTTTTAATATATTTTATCTTGAAAAAAAAGCAGTTTTATATTTCTTCTCAAGATGATCATAATCAATCTATTAATACGGAGTTAGGTTTTTCAAAACACTCTTTTTACCGGGAACGAAGCTACTGACAGGGTACTCCTTTGGTAAGAGTCAGAGTAAAATGAATGTTATATGACTATTACTAGAAGTATATCAACTTATCACTAAATTGTTATAGATTATTTATCTCAATAAAAAAAAAAGAATAAAGTTTTTATAATATATACATAAATTAATTATAATATAAAATAAAATGGGTCTATCTAATCTCACTAAATCATACCGTTGCCACAACGTACCGCCCATTTTGCGGCGACCAGGATGACGTGCGAAATCATTAGTAAATTACTTCGAACAGAATTCTGTTCTTAATAGATCAGGATATTGCCCAAAATAAATAGTTAATCAAGAAGCTCCAGGATTTGCCTCTGTTCGTATCATTGCAAACACCCCTACTAAAAGATCTATTTGTCGGACCAAGAGGCGTTATCTTAGCTGAAAGTTTTATTCGGTAGAGGGAGAGGGATGTAGTATTTCTATTCGTACAGTTCAATAAACTAAATATATACCTTGACAGCGCTGATGCGTGAAATAATGTTCTCCTTAAAACAAATAAGTTTCCGCATCGACTTTTAAAATAATTCTTCTTTTAATTATGATTGTGATAAAACTGAAATAACATTTATGCCATAAATATGGAATACATCTTCCATTAACACTTCAATGATATAATCGAAGTATAATTAAACTTTTCGCCCGTACAACGCTACTGTTTCCAAGATCGGCGCGTAAGCTGCGCCTTGCGCCTGGCACGCTGAAGCTCGCATTCAAAATGTTAATGAACCATCCTCCTACAGTTCGAACTACCTAATGGCATATTATTGAGGAGAAACCACTGATCTACATATATAACATCGAATTGATCTTTAGTTTATTTGATGGGGGTGTGTAAGTTGGTATGATGTTCTTATCTGATAAAATTTCGAAATGTAATAGGTTGACATTATGTGCATTCCACATGTACTCCTTAAAATCCAAGATAATCCCAGATTATTTTCTTAACATGAACGTCCAGTTACTACTACCGATATTTTTGAATATTATAAGAAAGGTAAAATACCGCACCTACTATTTGAGCAAGCCAGATATATAATTCACAGATAAATTATGAGGCTCATAAATACCAAAGCCCGAGGCCCTTGTCATTTTAAACCAACTTCGGAAACCGTCGTCGTCATATAGTAGCACGGTTTGTAAAAAGCCCAAAATCAAACATGACTACTGTTACCTCGCGCCCGCGCTGTATATATATTTAGAATATGTTCGCCCCAATTCTCAATGTATTGAAACACGCCATTGTCTAAACCCCCGTTCATAACACTTTAGCTAACTAGTAAAGCCCGTTCATAATCAGATCTAGTCGAAATTTTTCGCATGAGATCTGACTGTTTTCAATTCTACAGAGAGAGAATCTCGTTTAATAACACATTCTTCAACAAAGGGTCTTAAATTCAAAAAATGCCGCTTCTTTCGGCAGAATTCTCGAATGTATAAATATAGTATATTCGAATAATACTTATCTAAATATAGTAAATATAAAATATTTAGAAATAATAATTTTTTATTATTTTTACAAGAATTTTACCTTATACCTTCGACTTATAATCGGTACAGAATAAACGTCACTATACTAATAATACATATAGAAATAATAAACATCTAACTATATATATAAATTATATAATTATATATAAATTAATTAACTGCTTATTAATACGATAGTTATCATAACAATACACTAGAAAGTATTTTACTTTTTTGAGGAAGGGGCATAGTAGAAATATACGTATTTTAATTTTAAAAGCTTTCAGTCATGCTTTTAAATAAATTTATTAATTCTCTTTTATATATTTAAATAAAGTATTTTTTTTAATTTAGTTCTCCCTATGAAAAATTTTTTTTTTAGGTAATTAAAGAAAAAATAATAATTAAATACAAAGGCATCAGCCCCATTTCCTATGGCTTTAAGCCGATTTTTTTGCTACATTAAATACGTAAAAAAAAAATCTTAACAAGGTACCTCCTAAACGGTTCAATCGGGGCAGCGAAATAACATTACTCTTTTACTTTTTCGGGAGTTGGTGATATTTATATTAAGAATTGATATTCAGTTATTTCACATATCATTATTGTTTATTTTTTTTCTATGTGTTATTTTTCCTAATTTTTCATCATAATTTATCCGTGACGTTTCCCGTTTTTTTTTCGCCTCAAAATACGAATAGTGCGGTTTCGTAATTAACCGAGACGATCCGATCCTCGGGAGGGGATCAATCGAGGCCGGGTTTTCTCTACCTCTACGGCGTCACTAAAATATAATGACGTTTTCTGAATACATAACACGGACCCTCGTTGGAGAGCAATGTAAGCCAGTAATATTACAATTATTTATAGGCATCGAAAATTATTTACAAATCATTGACACGTGGAGTACGCTGTTAATTAAAAAAACTTAATTTGAAAATAATAACAATAAATTTATAAATTATCCCTGTAAACCGTTTATAACGTCCGCAATAAAGCAGAAGGCAATAAAAGGATTAGAATGGTAATAGAAACAGATTCTGAAACAATATAAAGAATAAATTTTTCATATATATATATATTTGTCCTCCCGGTTTCGGAATGACGTAACATGATTAATGGAGATATTATTATATATATATACGATCATATTTTGGTGGCGAGCTGAATTTTATGATTTATTAGTATAATACAACTATTTTGAGGTATTATTATTTTATTCTACCCACGGTTTTACTCAGTAACGTATATAAATAAAAACGATACCACTATTTATGGAAACTATTATATTTATATATAATATTACTATACTATATATATTTAATACAGTTCCCTTGGAAACGACCGGTTTTATATACTAATTAAATTAGCGGGTAAAAAGATAAATATGGGATTCTAGAAAAATACAAATAGAGAATGAAAGTTACTATAATTACTTTATTTTGATGAGTATGATATAAGGTGGTATGGCTGGAGGTGGAGGTGAGGGTGGAGGGGGGGGGTGAGTATAGTATATATATACTACCCCCCCCTACCCCTACCGTTTTTATTTTTTTATTTTTTATTTATATATATATAATAGTAAAGCAATAAAGTATGTTTGACAATGATATCAAAGTCTAAATATTCTGTGTTGATGTTGATAAATAAAATAACATTACTTCCAGCATTACACAGAAGCTTTATATTTACGAGATCTTAATGAGCAATTATAGCTTAGTGTCACATTTGGATATCTATTCACTGAATTGTATCACTTTGGCTTCTATTAATTATCGCTCTCCAAGGGTTCGAAGAGCACCTTGGAAGGATGTAAGTTAAATGCATTCTGCAAAGAGCTGGACCATTTTCTGCATATTTAGGTTTCGAACCGGCGCAACAGTTCGTCCTTGCTCCCTATCCAGAGAGAAAGTAAACCTTTTCATTCAAGGATTATAGGCCGTTAACATGGTCGCTGTATACTCCGTTGTATTAGCGGTAGACCATTTACACTTCAGTGTGAAGATTTCTCGTAGAGTTTACTGTCGTGAAGCTATATGTAAAAAGTTAAGTAAGTCCTCGCGAGATAGGCAACATCGTCAGAAGATGGGTTGCTAATTCGTTTTTTTTCATTTTAATCAACAAAGCTGTAAAAATAGGGTCTTCAGGATGTGGTGAATTTGAGAAAGCACGAATAGTATGTAGTCATGAATGCTCCTTCGAAGTAATCGAGTGAAATGCCAGTTAGTTGCGTAAAAGCTATGCCAAAGACCTTTTAACTATTGAGAATGTGACGTGTAAGGATCAAGCACTAATTGCTAATTAACGCCTCTCATATTTGTCTTGCACGATATAGTTATTTCACTAATCGATGCGCAGCATTCAATCAGTAACTCCCAGCTTTTCCCTTCAACCATGGCTACTTGGTCGGCTTACTGTGCGGGCTTTCAAACTAAAATCGTCGTCGTGAATCTCTTCCAAACTAGTCCAATGATGTCAGACACGAGACGTGTTATTTTGTGAGCTTACTAGCTGTGATACAAGCAACTCGATCACTTGCTTTCCACACGGCCGTAAAAGATTAACATAACTGAATGTCCAAAAAGCGTTGGGAATATACGAAGGATCTCGTAAGACAAGTAATACCATCAACAAGTGTGCAGGTATGAGAGAGTTTGCCAATCGTGTCGCCACGCGAGTAAGGACTCGCTTACAATAGGATGAAGCTACCAAGTGGAAGACAGTCCTTTGTATGAATGAATATTTTCCCTTCTCCGTCAGAACCATCAGAATAGGTAACAAGAGAGAGCAACGCGAACGGCATCGAACAAAACCTTAAACATCAGGTGGGTGGAAAAGTCATGTATTCCGTCCTCCGCCTAAATACACAACAAGTGCTATACGTATTAGAAAACTTAGTATAGGATTAATTTAGGCACTTTTAATAAAGTCTTAGTATATGGTTTTTAATATTAGATTTGCGCTTTTTAATCCCTGAAAGTTTTACCTCTCGCTTCTTGCAGAATAGGGACGAAATGTGCGCGGTTGACGCTAAATATGCAGAAAAAATGGTCAGTCTTTGCAGAATGCATTTATACTTACATCCTCTCAAGGGGGCTTGAACCCTTGGAGAGGTATATAGAGCAGTGTCATTCAGTGATGATTCCAATGTGACCTGCTTATTGCGACATAAGTTTACACGTTAATATAAGCTTTCTGTGAATGCCTGGAGTCAAATGTGTTAAGATAACGGATATTATTATATGGATGCAATAGACAACCTAACACCGCACAACTCATTATGATATAACATTGGTATTATCATTTGTAATAAGCATAATAATTTAATATTAAGTCAGCCTTGTAAACTCTTAGCTACTTTTAAATGTTGAACATTTGCCATGTTGATGAACAGATCAATATATATATATACCTCACTTCATTGGCATTATTGGAATGTTTATTTGATTATAATTGAGTTGACTGATTTAGATATATGTAACAGTTTAGAGTAAAATAAATATATTAACGAATGCATAATAAATAAATTAAATTCAGTAATGATGGGATATTAATCAGTCATAAATTTGTCATTCTTAATACAATCTGCAAAGTCTTTACAAATTCTATCAGAGATCACCTATATTCAGAGAGAAGTGTCACCACTCATGTAATTTAAATTATATTATAATACTGTTTTTATGATTGTTTTTTCTTACTCGTTAGAGATTTATCCCTCATCACTCAATATAGAGAATAAATACCAATACTATGCACTTTAGATAAATAACCCAATAAAAATTTAAATTTATTATGAGATCAATAATCACATAGCTTTCTCCGAAAAGACAAATAAGAGATAAATTCTCACACCCGGATTAATTTCGTGCAGTGACTCTCAACACTCCTCGATATGACTAGCTCAGTTACTTGGAGAAAGGTACCTGGCCATGCGGTAGGCTTAAGAAGAAGTACACCATCATATATTAATGACAAGAAGTTTATTTCTTTGTTAGAGACTAACCCACGCTTAATACCATTTATATAGTTGTTAATTTTGATTGATTGAGTCTACCAAAAATTCGCCCTGTCATATGGGATCCCGCTCACCGGTTTAAATAGGAGTGGCACCTGGAGGTTATATCAGAGAGTGTCGTCATCACCGTTTTGTTTCTTTCCGAAAGTATGAAAATTATTTTTATGAGTTTAGATTCCTCAACAGCAGTTGCGGGAGCATGTTGAGCAGCGGTGTGGTTTTCTCCTCATAATTGGTGGATTAAGCGTTGTATTCATACTCAATTCCGGAGAGTAAAACAACGAAGAGAATTATATAATAATAAGTGGAGAACTAATGATGATAGATAGATAAGATGTTGTGAATGTGTGAATGTGAGGTAGTTGTGTGGTAGTAGTCACGTGTGTGTGTGTGATGTGCCTCGCTGTGATCCGTGTGGGTGTGTGTGTGTGTGTGTGTGTGTGTGTGTGTGTGTGTGTGTGGTGTGTGTGTGTGTGTGTGTAGTAGATATAATTGTGTTATAGTTGTGATTTATAAATGTGTTGTGTGTGTATCACTTTCATCGTCGTGCTCTAGGGGATATGTTTAGTTATTTCATATTTTCGGGTTTGTATATAATATATTGTTCAGTTGTTATATCAATGTGTAAACATTAGTTGCTCTCGTTGTTGTGATAGATTTGCTGAATTTTAGGGCTGGTTGTTGACTGGTGTTGTATATTGTGAGGAGCTAAACCTACAAAGAGATTAATCTTAAAGATATGCAGGACTCTTTAGAGGATATACTTGGGGTTGTTGTATGTTTGTATAAGAATGCTTATGATGATATAGTAATAATGGGCATATAATTAAGAACCTCTCTCGATAAAGGAGAATTTACAAGGAATTTATATGCTGAACGTGTTAGGAGAGATAATACAAAATTAGTATTTATTCGTGCCAATGTGATTGTGTGGATTTTGTAAAACCATGATAGGATTATTGTTCTTAAGTATGTTGTTAGGTCAGATAAAATCCTCTTAAGCAGACCTGTAGAGTTCCGCTGATATCATAGATATATGTATATTTTATTCTTTATGTGTTGTGGAGAGTAAGTAATGTGTGAAGATAAGATAAGATAATATAAGATAAGATTGGATAAAAAATAAAATATTGTTATGTTTGCCAAGGCCCATATATTTGTTTTTCGTGTTTTGTTCTGTGATCGAATATACATAGTATTGGAGTGTAAAACTCCGATTTAGGTTCTCTATTGGTTCTGTTAGATGTAGAACGCGAGTTGCCGTAAAGTAGAAGGGTATCTGTGATTTTTAAGAGTAATATTTTTTTTTAAGTGTGATAGTGATTGTAAATGACATTGTCTTGTTGTTTGGCAAAAATATCGCTGCTCAATGCCTGCTCTAGTGGATCCCCTGATTCTGTTTATTGTAGAGTTAATAGCGGGTTCGATAGGTTGTGACTGCGTTCAGTATTTGTTGTTTGATTTACTTATTTCATGTATGTTTAAGTACTTTGTGTGAATACTCGGCTTTTGTTTTTGTTGTTTGCTGTTCTGAAATAAAGATATATATTTTTTCACACTTAGCTGAAAATAATAAAGCAAATTATCGTACACCATATATAGAAGGTTCAGTGTAGTAGGATAAATAATTCATGTATTGTATAGAAAGATATAATATATAATTTAATGTATATGAACTTAAAGTAAGGACTCTTGCCTCTCGCGTTTGTAGAATGGACATTAGTTCTACTCTGTTCGTTAATGTGGATATCGTAGATAATAAGTTGTTATTGTGTTAGCTACATCTGCCTTCCTGAGCATGTGATAAATGAGAAGCGTCCAGGTACTGTTCTATTTGACTTCAGATTTGTGGCCAAGATTATCACGATTCGAAAGACTGGTAAGTAAAACATGGTGGATAATGTTTTGCTCTGTTGTTAGTATTGTTTCGTTATCTTCGAGTTATTTATTCATGTGTTAGATGTGAATGTCTGATTGTAATGAATTGTATTACCATAGCTAAGCTTCTTGTACTTCAGAGTGTGATAATGCCACTTCCGAGGTAAATAGGAACTGTTGAAAGTACTAGTAATAGTAATACCTATCTCTCTCTCTCTCCTCACTCTCTCTTCTTCATTCTCTCCATCTCTAAATATTTCGATCTTCTCGTTTTACTCGTTTCTTCCTCACTGTCTTCTCCTCTCTTACCTCTATTTTCTGTCCTCTCCTCCTATCTTTCCCCCATTTGCCCCATATCCCCTTTCTATCCGTGGAACTCTTTTTCTTTCTTCGTTTTGTGTTCGCTCAAATCTACGAATAGTCGTTGACCGTCTTTCGCCTTACAATACTGAGACGATCATATCACCCTCGGTCTCAGTCACTATCTCTTCATATCTCCGAGGCCTCGCGGGTTTTCCTTCCTAACGGTCTCTCGTCTCGTACTATTCATCATAGATTCGCACGTTCTTCGATTACCCATAGGAAACGTATATACCATCGTTTCTTTTGTAAGTTCAGAGAAATATTGCTGTCTTAAGACTTTCGTAGATCATATTAATTGAAGTTTTTTAAATATAATAATAGTAGAAATCAAGCTTTTAATAATAATAAGAGATGCAGTGTTAGGGGCAGTAGTAGTAATAGTGGCAGGAAGAGTGGTAGTAGTAGTAGTAGTAGATTCAGTTTCTTGCAATGTGGTAGCAGCACCAACAGCCATTATCATTGTAGTGTCGTGCTATAATATGAAAGCACTCTTGTAATAATAGTATTAAATAAATTTGTAATATATAAAAAATAAATATATTTTACTTATATTTATTACCCGAGGCCTGACACTATTTTATTATATTGCGTAAGAGTAGGGTTTTGTAATTATTAAGGACCTTTTGAGTATTATAAACACGGTTACCCTCGATTGTAAATATATAAACGTCCATATATTTAGGAATATACTTATTTTATAACGCTTAACGACGTTTACTAATAAGCATAAAAATATGGATCTCCTTAATATCTAATAATATATTATTAAATACTAGTACATAACTTTTCATTATTTTATATAATTTTTTGAGGGCACCTTTATCACTGCTCGCAGTCACAATAAAAGGCGCGAGTTCTCAACGTAGTATAGATCTACTGTGTGTAATCTAGTACTGCTATCTCATACGATAATAATTGGCTGTTGTTTCGCTAGTATGTTGCGTGGGTTGTCCTGGTTGTTGTTTGTTGTTGCTGAATGTGGTCGTAGTGGTATTGGTTCTTCTTTGGTCATCTTGTGTTTACCATTGGCACATAATATAAACAGGCTTTAACGTGGTTTCAGTAATGGTGAAGACTAGATTTTAAATGTATATAATAGTGATTGGAACATGATAGGACTTGTAAATGGCCTTGAGGCTATAGTATGATAATGTTAGTTTGATATGTGTATCCATGTATTTCTGTTGCGATAATTTTCTGATTATAGTATCATTCTAGTCGTTTTAATGACTTATCGTAATATGTTATGAAATAGATTTTATATACGTAATAATATGGTGATCTGTTTTTTTGTTTGGTTTTGTCTTTGTTCTGTTGTGTTGATCTTTGCAGTTGGATAAATAACTCAAAACACGTGCTCCTCCAGCTTAACGAACTAGAGTAATATCATATTAGATGTTGTGCACAGACTCTCACATCTGATATTGTGATTGGGCATTCCGGAAGACAGTTAGTGTAAAATGAGTGGCTTCGGTTTGATTTTGTCTGTTGTTGTGTCCCGGTGTGTGGTGGGAACTGGATTCTGTATGTATTAGCTCGGTTTCGTGAGGGGGGTGTGTGGATGTTGTGTTGTTGTTTAGTGTTGATTCTGATTGTATGTTTGCGTGTGTTGTTTGTGTGTGTGTGTGTGTGTGTGTGGGTGGTGGTGTGTGTGGGTGTGTGTGTGGGGTGTTGTGTGTGTGTGTTTGTGTGTGTGTGGTGTGTTGTGTGTGTGTGTGTGTGTGTGTGTTGTGTGTGTTGTGTGTGTGTGTGTGTGTGTGGTGTGTGTGTGTGTGGTGTGTGTGTTGGTGGGTGTGTGTGTGTGTGTGTGGTTGTGTGTGTGTGTGTGAGTGTGTGTGTTGCAATATTGGCAATACTGGCATCGATCATCGATGCGGATGCATTAAGTGCTCTATGTGACTCTAGCTCGCACACTTTCGTTGTTAGGGTGATAGTAGCTTTCATGTTGTTCTGTTTGTCTTGTTGTCGTTGTTGTTGTGTGGTTGTTGATGTTGTTGTTGGTGTTGTTGGTGTTGTGGGGGGGTTTGGGGTGGGGGGGGGGGGGGAGCAGGGTTGGACAAATGATAGGAGACCGTGGAGGCGGCGTATTAGTCAACTTTAAACTATTATTTGTTTAACCTTAAATTTTTAAAGGTATACAAAGATGATTCAGATAGTGTACTTCTTTTTATTTCTAAATATTATTTAATAGCTATAATAATAATAATATAAGGAAATTAAATTAATATATAAAAGCCAAAATGAATCCCATAGATAATTATGTTGTTAATATATAAATAATTATTAGTTAATAATTACATAAAATAAATTGTATCTCGATTATTATTCACTCTTTTAAAAATGGCAAAATAAATTTTATTAATATTATATTTTTTTCATATATATAAATAAAGTAGAAAAAATTAGATAATATATTAAAATGGGTAGGAATCATATATTATATAAATTTAAAATATAATAAATATTATATAAAAGGGTTATATAAATTAAATAGATTTAATATAATAATGACTTACACTTGCCCCATGGTCTGTTATTGATATATGAATAAACCAATCTCAGTACTCTTAAAAGGATAGAAAATTTAATTTTGGTACTCAAATCATAATCACTATTACGAGAAAGTATAAAAAGTATACTAGTATCTATTATATGTGCTACCGATAATCGAAGCCGTAATGATAAGATATAGACCTTATAATGATTATAGATTTTTATACTTTATCGATATTTATATATATAATTTAAAGATTAATTTATGTTAATTATTATATATAATATTCAGTATGATTATATATATATATATATAATATAGTATATAGTATATAGTACTAAAGTATAATTTGTAAAGAAAATTTCATCTTTCTTTCATAAGCCCAAGGCTTAGATAGAACTCTTATCTGGTCAAAATATCGCAACGAAATAGGTATCCCTTTCAGTTCAGCGTTCTCAATTTCATCTTTATCATTTCGTATTTTTAACTCTTTTGCTATACTCTTCTATTAGACTCTGAATTTCCTCCTAATCTTTGAAACTCTAAAGGATCATGCATGGTGTATATTTCCGAAACTATATAATATTATTTCTATTTCAATCATTCATATCCTCTCTTAATTATACATTCTGTGAACTAAAGATTTGGTATTTAAAACTTGATTTCTCGGAATATTATGTATATCTCGTTCCGGAAGGTCAAAAGACTCCAGCCGTATTAGGCACGGTCAGGATAAGTCCGATACTTACACTGTGGCGCTCTGATGGAACTGTTTTTCTATCCCGTAACTGTAGAGTCAGAGCGAGCCGAAAGGACGGGATGTGCGAACTGATCCCTCGAGGTAACGCACTATCGACCGTTCGAGGTTGTATAATGTCAGAGAGTATTTGCGACGTGCGTAAGGGCGCAAAACGATAGAGCACATGTGGAGAACAGTGTAGTATAATAGACGTTGCGTCCGCAGAAACGAACATTACACTCTACATGTATAACAATAACCGGCGAACACGTATATATATCGCAGGAATCGTATAAGAAGCCGGTAAATACGTAGTTAAATTTATTATTATACGTAGACCCAATATACGCGCTGTATGAGCGGCTCGAGTAAATAGGGCAAAGGAGTGCGAGAAGGTAATGAGGCGAGCGAAAGCGGGACATGTCGGGCGCGAAGGCGTGGGGCTGTGAGGCGGCTGCCCGACGAGAAATTGCACAGAGGGAGCACTGTCGTGGAGTTCGGAGTTTTTCTCCGCGGATGGAGCTCACAAACGCGCGCGGCGAGTGCGCGGAAACGTAGTGTGGTGTGGTCGTTGTACGTGGCTGTCCGTGTCTGTGTCGGGGGTCGTGGACAGAGAGCAGATGTATTGATTGATTCTGTATGTGGATTTAAGAGTAAGCTGAAGCGGACCTTTGGGTCAACTGAAGGTGATGTGGTGGGGACGTGATGGTCCGTAAATCTGAGCTATAGGAAGATGTGTGGGGATAGAGAGCCTGATACATAAGGATATGGGGTGCTGGCACGTGGGGAGGGTAGATAGTAGATAGATGTGTTGAGGTGTGGGTGTGGTGTTCTGTGTGTCTGTCGATCGTGTGGAATGTGTCAATTGTGTGTCACCTTCGAACAATCCTCGGGTGATACTAGTTGTATCGACTAATAGGCCGTCAATTACGAACATTACAAATCTAGCGATCGATATTGCGTTAGATGCGACCGTCCCGATGTCAGCACACCGGGTAAGCACGACATAGTACTATGTATTAATTTATGTTTAATAGAGGCGGTGGTTTTGAGAGAACTGCGTAAATAGGTAAATATCTAGACGTACAAACTAATGTGGATATTAAATTGAATAATCAGGATAGTAGCTGTACGATGTTACAAAGTAGTCGCATTGACTTTTACAGTTAGGAAAATTGTTAGCAATCGATATTTGTCCACCGTCTGAGCTTCGCTGCGCGAGGCTCTCGTGCAGAACATTGTCAAATGTTAGCTTCGACAACGGACATTGTGAAATGTTGGCACTCCTAATTTCCGTGCT
This sequence comes from Trachelipus rathkii, assembly GCA_015478945.1. Classification (NCBI taxonomy): domain Eukaryota; kingdom Metazoa; phylum Arthropoda; class Malacostraca; order Isopoda; family Trachelipodidae; genus Trachelipus; species Trachelipus rathkii. The sequence goes on from JABUQX010113622.1 coordinate 16,351, forward strand.
ACGTGGACGCTTCTCCAGCATGTGCAGCTGCTACTGTCTCATATTGTGTGCTCTCTACTATCTCGTAGCCTTATTACCTCATTAATAAAATAAGTTCTCAGGAACATAGGGAACCCGGGAACTGTAGCGATGGATTCAGCATAAAAGGAAATTGCCACGCACGGCTCTAAGCTCACTGGAATATATATTATATATATATATGATAATATATATCATACTCCATTATAACAATATGATGGTTTCTTACTATCTACTATTCACTGATACGGTGGCACTAGAAATAAAATAACTGTTAGGCTTATTTATCCATTCACTATTGATCAAAGTATATAAATATATAATCGACCTATTTTGTAATAAATAATTATAAAAAATAAATAACATATTATTAATATTTTAAATGAATAAAATATAATTAGTATTTACTAGGTATTCATATTAGTGATCAACAATTTTTAAAAATAATAAAATAAATAAATCGTACTTTTAATATTTTTAATATTAGATACTCAATAAGTATCGTTTTAAATTAATTTTTGCCATGTAGATCATCTATAAACCTAAGATGGTTTACTATACTCAAAACTGATACTATTATTTTCTGATATATATACGCCGGCATATAAGTCGGTTACTATAACCAAAGTTCCGTTGCCTTATTTAGTTTGCCGAGTCGATTGCATTTCTAACTCATAAAAAAACCAAAAACTAAGAATAAAAATAAGACAAAAATATTTTAAAAAATTGATAAAAAAAAAAATAAAGACAATACATTATATAAAATAAAGGCAAAAACTCAAAAAAGTCTATTAAAGAAATGACGTTAAAAAACACAATATTTTCATTCTTTAAATCTGTCAACTTATATTAATGTGTAATGTTTTGACATATTTTATAATTAAGAATTTATTTAAATTATATTAACAATGCGCAGGTCTATACCGGCACTATATATATATTTAATAATTTATATATATATATTATATATATATATATATATATATATATATATATATATATATAATAATAGTATATATATATATATATAATTTTAAAATATTATTATACATTTAATTAATTTTAGCCATATAAAATCATACTTATTATTGCCCAATAATTGTATCACATATAGAATGCCTCAAAAGCATTTCTACGTACTATATAAGGTATATATATCTAAAAACTCCTGATTATTATATATGATATTAATATATAAGTATATAGATACATTAATAGCATTAAATATATTTTACTATTAAACAGTTTGGAAAATTCAAAACATTGATTATAGTATAATATATTATTTAATGATAACTTAAATATAACAATAATTTATGATATAATAATACCATACTAATATTAAGTATATATATATATATATATATATTATAGATATATAATATATATAATATATATATATATATATATAAATTTATGATATATGTCTGCGTTCTACTTCTCCTATTAGTGGGGAAGCCTGTGCCACACATGCATAAAGCTCTCTCTCCTCTCTCTCCATCTCTCATCTTCTCATCCTCTCAAGATTCGCTCGACGCGTTCCAACATCGGTCTACTCGTGTGACCAGTTTGAAGAACCACTGTTGCTATACTATTTTCTCTCTTCATTCATATACTCTCATTTCTTTTTTAAATAGTTCTTGTCTTCCTCTCCCTTAATTTATCATTTCAATTTTCTATCATCGCTCTCCTATGCCGATATTCATCAATCTCTCTCTTTCTCTCAGATAGGAGGATTTCACTTGTTAGTTTATAGAATAAAAACAGATAGGTAACCTAATAATAGAACGTGATGGATGAGAGAACCCTCCACATTATGAGACAGAGACCTCTTTAAATAGAAGGAAAGGAAACCGACGCACGAATTAGGATTTTAGGCAAAACACGGGTCCTTTTTTTCCTTTTTTTCTCTCTGTGTTAATTTTTTTTTTGATCGCTGTCTGTCTCTTTTGTTGTTCTTGCCTGTGATTGGTGGCCAGAGTTCGTGTTTATCGTCATAGTTAATTTTTTTGTCTGTGTGTATAAGTAGGGATGGGAAAGGGGGTGGGGGGTGTAGTCGGTAAAGTTTTTTTGATATATCATGCCCCAACTCTAGAGTTCATTATTTTCAAATTGCGCCGTTCCTACTGCTCCATATCTTAAAATTATACGGATCTATTTTATTGTATTTTAAAGGTATAAAAGTTGTTTCATCTTTGTGTGACTCCCGCTTCGGCTTCACTCAAAAAAAAAATAATAAAAAAGATTTAAACTCCGGCTCCGGCCCCGGATCCGGCTCCCACTAAGGCCCAATTCAAAAATCGGCCACTCTGCGGATACGGCTCTGACTCCGCAGCCCTGCATTTAATTATGATATATATATCATATATATATATATATATGATATATATATATAATATATATATAATATATATATATTATATATATATATATATTATCTATATATATATATTATATATATATATATATAATATATATATATATATATAATATATACTATATATTATATATATATTATATATATATATTATATATATATATATATATATATTGGAAGGTTTTCAATAAGATGAGTTTCTTATCTAACTTTTATTTTACTTCCAAATAAAAAACCTCAATACAACTTCAAGTATATAATAAGAATTATGAAAAAATCCTCAGATATATCTTTCGAGTAGGGGTGTTCTCTGAGCTCTAATCAAAGAATGGTGATATGCGTTGTTTGAGGAAAAAGATATAGGCCTATATGCATTTAGTGAATAGGGAAACTATTTCTTGATGTCCTGAAGTTGTGACTTTCATGGATGAAAAATTATCAAAATTATCCTGATAAGCAAGATTATCATATGGGATTTTTGTTTTCTGTCTGAAGATTGCCTTGTCTCATATCTGCTTTAAGTTGGTATTTATCAAATGTAAGATATCGCGAAACAAAGATTGTTTGTTAAACAAAGGAAAATAATTAAAGAGGATAATTAATGATATGTATATTTCAGAGAGAGAGAGAGAGAGAGAGAGAGAGAGAGAGAGAGAGAGAGAGAGAGAGAGAGAGAGAGAGAGAGAGAAGAGAGAGAGAGAGAGAGAGAGAAGAGAGAGAGAGAGGGAAGACAGCTTATAAAAAAAAAAAGAGGAGAGAGAGAAAGAAGGAGGAGATGAGAGAGGCGAAGTCACAATTTTTATAATCAATCCTCATTTTCTTAGATAAGAAAATAAAATGTAAATTTTGTGATGATTATAATGACTTAGTCAATATATATAATATATATATATCTATATATATATATATATATATCTATATATATATATTTATATATATATATATATAGTATATATATATATAATATATATATATAGTATATTATATATATATAGTATATTAGGTATTATATTATATATATATATAGTAATATATATATTAAAGCAGAATAATTTTTTTGAAAAGGAGAAAAATTTTTATGGTTAGCCCTTTAATAAATAAAGTTGTAAGCGAGGCTTTAAGAGAAAATAACAAGATTAAGAAATACATTTTCGCAAAGTTATAAAACAATAATTCTAAACTTAAAGAAAACGAAAAAACTTGTAAGAACGACAATATAAAAATAACAACGATTATATATATATATATAATATTATATATTATAATATATATAATAGTATATATATATATATATAATATATGATATGATATTATATATATTATATATATATATTATAATATATATATATATATATATATATATATATATATATTCCACCCTGAATAACAATGGCTTTACAAGGAGAGCAATCAATGGCAGAAGGTATGCCACAAACGCAGTGAAGAATCCGCCTGACAAACATTATTACATATAAACACTGACGAGCAACCCTTATTATTATTATTATTATTATTATTATTATTATTATTATTATTATTATTAATTATTATTATTATTTATAATTATTATTATTATTCATTCAATTTCGCAGCTCACGGGTATTGTCCTATTCTAGAACAGGAACTTTATACACGTTTAGTCAATCACTCTACCGTTACATCACCTCTCTTATATGGTACTCCCTGATATCACCGTGTTTTTCCTGCTGGATTTAATCTCCCTCACTTTAAGACCTCCGTCTGCCCTCATCAGATATATTTGCGTTAGGCTTCGGACTGGGTAGGTTTTCCATTGTTCTTTTATTTTAAATTCAAATATGTCACCTCATAAATATGTAAATATATAATATATATATATATATATATATATATATATATATATATATAATATATATATATATATATATATATAATATATAGTATATATTATATATATATATAATATATATTATAATATATATATATAGAGTGGTGGTATCTTTTTTTTTTAAAGAAAAATAAATAAAATGGGGTGGGGAAAGATGGTGGAAGACACAAATATATAATCTACAACATTCACATGCGTAATATTTGTTATTTCTTTATTAGCATCAGTAATATAAATTATAAAAATCTGTATCTGGAACTGTATGAACCACTGAACCACTAATCTATTTAATTTGATGCAAAATTAGGAAATCATAATATTATATAAATTATAAAAGAAAATCATGATTAGAAACTCCGATAACCGAAAAATCTAATCACAAGATATATTTAAAATAAGGAATGAGAGTCAGGAGGACTCAGGAGTCCTGCAAGATATTTATAAGCTCAAAGGTTATTTTTTAGAGCAGAATATGAAGGTCATAAATCATGGAAAATATTTATAAATCCGCAGGATTTGTTTAGGTTAGGGAATGTGATAAAAAGTCTTATCACAAGATATATTTAGAATAAGGAATCAGAGTCAGAAGTCCTGCAAGATATTTATAAGCTCAAAGGTTATTTTTGAAGCTGAAGATGGTCAGAAATTGTGTAAAATATTGATAAATCCGCAGGATTTGTTTACGATAAGAAATGAGAATCATCATCCTTTGCAAAATATTAATAAACCTACAGGATATCTTTCGGATTGGTGATGCGAGGGTTAGAAATCCTGCATGATACTTATGAACACCAAAAGTAGGATATATAGGATAAGAGATTAGAGTCATAAATCCTCATGAATCAACAAATCATATTTAGAATAGGAGAGGAGTGTTAAAAGCACATGCAAAATATTCATAAACCCATAAGAGAATTTTAGAAATGTGAATGAAGGTCAGAAGTTCCTGCAAAACATTAACGAGACACACAGGGGAAATTAGGGTAAAAGAGAAGTGAAACAAGTCGGAAAAGAAGGCCAGCCTATCCTCCTTATAGCGTTATTAGGTTAAACGTTCGCCGGGGCAGTCAGAAATGCCAACTAGAGCTCACGGACGGGCGATGGAGCTCAATATGGTCTCTCGGCCTTCTGGGTTCATCTGAGCCATGGGTGGCGCACAACCATGAAACCCCACAAATCCGTCGCATTCGACTCATAGTAAGCCTTTCTTCTTCACCCTGCAAACTCACATTTCATTCCTCAAAACATTTTTTTGCTGACTCAATTTTTCTTCGTAATTCCAGCCTAGTCGATTCCCAAACACTCACCACTATCTTGATCCGTTTAAGCAGAACGCGACATCGCATCCCATTGCCTTTCACAAACCACACCATCTCAGCGGTACTTTCATTTATTCCCGTCATTTATCTCTTTTTTCGCCACCATACCAACTATGTAAATAGCGTTTCATCCTATTTTATCAATTCTTCTCACACTAACACTCCCTTTATTCCAGACCAAGTCTCACTACTATAGCAATTACAGCAGAGTACCAACATACTGCCTCACTGAGACCGCTACGCGCTACTCAAGACTAGCTCTTAGCATCCACAGGATTTAGATTGCACCAGCCGAGTCCTCTCTGCAATTCACACTTGCAACTACATCTCGGCATCATCCGTTCCGTTTCGTCCAACATATATATCTTAAATATTTTAAACTGCGTTCCTGTGCTCCACGCTCCCATCTAGCATTACTTCAAATCGGAGGACTGCCTGACTTCGACACGCTTACTTATGGTCTTCTACGTTTTTCTTTCAAAACCTGCGTTTTCATGCAAAACTGTAACAAATCTCAATCTACCTCCTGCTCAAACTCTCTTCAGATCACACAAAACCAAATCATTTTATATTAGTATAGTTGATATTGTAGTATTATATATATATTATATACATTATATTATATATATATTATATAGATATGTATATCATGTATATATATATATATGTAGAATATATAGTATAATATATATATATATATTACAATTGTGAGATGGTGATAATGGATTTGGGAAGTTGTATACAAAGCTTTATGGAGGATAGTTCCCGAGGCGATTGGGAGAGAGCAATATTAGTAGCCCTTATATAAGGGTAGGGGATAAGGGTAACTGTAATGGAACTATAAGAAAGTTAGTTTATCGAGTGTTTGTAGGGATAGATATATGCTGGTATTGAGTTGTCGAAAGGAGTAAGCGTTCGAATGACTGAGGAACGATTGGGGAAAACAAGTGTGCGTTTAGAAGTGGTAAAGGAAGTGTGGAATCAAATCTGTACATTGAAACAATGATTGAGATAATGAGGGATAAGAAGAATAATTTGTATTTGGGTTGGATTTGCATACGGCGTATAATAGGATTATTAGGGAATCTCTATGCAGGTGTTAGTGATATGGTGTGGTTGAAGCCTCTGAAGGAATAAGAGTATGAATGACGATAAGGAGCGTGGTAAGAGTATAGAATTGAGTCGAAGTTGATGTGTTTTTACATGTAATAGCGGAAGAGCAGGGATGTGCTATGTCTCCTTGGCGACCCAATCTGTATATGGAGCAATTGTCGGAAGTTAGGAGGTTAGGAGGGTGACCTTGGATTACTGTTAGAATGATTAGGAATGGAAGAGAGTGGAGGTTCGCTACTATTATATCGAGGAATGATTTGGGTTTTAGTGTGGCGAATCTAAAGAGAGAGGTTGAAAGGACTGGTAAAAGAAAAAGTAGGGTTTCTATAAGGAGGGTTTGAGAGTAATATAGATACAGAGTACAGGGTTTATGTTGTGGGTGAGGACATCTCTCGGTGTTTTGAAGTGTATTGTAGAATGGTCGAACATGCGTGGAATAGGTGTCTGATTATAAATTTTGGATAGTATGTGAGATGAAAAGGAGCGATGATGGCGAGTGGTAGTAGGAATTTGATTGCCTAAGGTGGCTGGTGGCAACTAAATCGTTGGGAGTGTAAAGGACTAAGTCTTGAGTGGCTGCGCTACGGTCTCACATGAGGGTATGTTTGTACCCCTTTGTTAATGTATATTGTAGTGGGGACTGTATGGTCTGGATACAAGGTATAAGAGGTCTGAGTACAATGGGGTGAGTATGGAGCAATTCTTAGTGGCATGTCACATCTGAAAAATGATAAAAATGAGTAATGTATGTTTTAGAAATTTAGTTGGTGTGGAGAATGGGGTGAATGAGAGAATAAAGTGAACGTACCATTGAGATGGTGTTTGTCATGTGAAGAAGAAGATGAATGGTCGGCTAGGAGTTAAACGGAATGTATGGTGGTGAGTGTGTTTCGAATCGACCGGGATGGGAGAAGCGGAAGAAAAAGGTGATTGAGTCAGAAAGGAATGACTAAAGGAGAGAAATGTTGAGTTTGGCAGGGAAGCGAGAAGAAAGGTGGCATAAGCAGGAGGAAGGGTGCGGTTTTGGTGTTGAGGATGGCATGGTGTGTACCCACGCTGGGCTCCAAGGATTGACCCCACATTGACGAGATGTCATGGTGAGGGTCATCGCGGTTCCGTGAAGCTATAGAAGGTGGATTTTTAGTGACTCGCGACGAGTCGTCACTATTGGTTTTAAAAGGGGGCCGTGGTAAGGCTGGGCTTTCCTTTTCTATTGCTTCATATTCTTCTACCTGATTTTTTTTGTGGCAACTTGGTGCATGTTACGCACCTATATATATATATACTTGGGGCGGCGAAAACAAAAAAAAAACGAGATTATGATGATGATGATGATAATTGATGAAGATTATATATATAATGAAATAATATATATAATATATATATTATATAGTAGCGCAGAGTGGTGTAGACTGGGAGCAGTCATATAGTATATTATATTTCTATATATATATATATATATATATATTTATTAGTATATATTTCGTATTATATATATGCATGTTTTCATAAAGTACTTGTACTTACTTGATATCATGTACTTGTACTTGAACAAATTCTATAGTAATTGATTTTGTACAGGTTTTTAAAATTGCATTTGTTTTACAATAGTTGAAAAAATGGTATTTGAAAATTTCAACAAAAGTTTTATCCTTTCTATATATTTATATATATATATATATAGTATATATAATATATATATATAGATTATATATATATATATAATTATTAACTGAGGTGTAGCGGATATAAAAATCACTATCCGCGGATGGCGGATGCGGAGTAAAAAATCACTATCGCGAATTGCGGTATGCGGATAGGGAGTAGTAGTTTTTAAGAGTTTTTTAGCCCCTGTTCCCACAGCAAAAACACACCAGGATATTATATTATATATATATATATATATAGTATGATATATTTATAGTAATATATTACAGAGGGCTATATATATATATATATTATACTATATATATATTTATATATATATATATATGTATATAGTATATAGTATTATTATCCATATAATATATATATACATATATGTACCTACTGTATTGCATGATAGTGTCAGGACGCATGACCTCAACTTGTTTTGCATCCACCGCAGACCTATCTTCCAAGGCTCCTTGCCATTTGGAAAGGTTTATCGAGCTATCGCTTTCGAAAAGGTAATCTTCAGAAAATATGTTTCCAAATACAAAAGCTTCAGAGCCCATGTTCAGAGGAGAGTTGCTTCTCTTTCGGTCGTAGAATGAGATCTGGCAGATGTCGACTGGAAAGCGGCTCTTGACAGTAAGCCCGACTTTGTTAAAAGGACCGTTGCGTGTGAAGCAATTATTTTTCCGTGGCGAACTTCGGTAAAGATGTGAAAACTTGTTAACCAAGTATTTATATGACACAGAAGAAAACCAGTGGATCTTTTATCTTGAGATTTCAAATGCCTTTTTTCTTTTGAACTCTTCGACAATGGAATAGTTGTCTTTTGACAGGACCATCCGAACATTGCTGCTAGATTTGTGCTAGAAGCCTAAAAACGTTCGGTTCGGCATGAAATCGCTATCATAGATAGCGTGGTAATACAGGTGCGTGGTCTGGTTTCGTGAGTATCTATTCGTATGAGCGTTTATGGCTTAGGGTGATAGTTCCGCTCTGTTAGTCAGACAACATCGCGTCGGCATGAAGCATCCCCGAAGTTTAATTTGTGATACTCTGATACGCGTGCGATCTAAACGGCTGAAGTGGGTCTTTGATAAAATAGATTTCATATGTAGTTGGGTATTGTTTCTATCTGTTGTATAGTAGTAAGGATTGTGCGAATCAGTTTCAGTTGCTCATTTAGGCCGATAGCAGCTATCGGGGTGTTGCTAACAGAGCAGAAGTCGGGTGAAAGTGAAGATGTATCAGTAGTTCCACGAGTGCAGATAAGGACTTGCCGTAATGTATTCTGTGATGACTTGTGGAGAGACTGCGTAGGCTAGTTTTAAATGATAAGTTAGGATGTTAGATATGTGGGAGTGAGTCTGATGCTGAGGAGACATGCATAGATCATAAGTCGGGCCCTGGGATTATGAGTAAGGACGTGAACGATCGGACATATTATAGTGAGTTAATCTTGAGTAGTTAACGAAGGTAAGCTGAAGTCGTAAGGTATAGTGAGGCGGTTAGTAGTGCACGTAATGCGTACGCCATAATATACGGCAGTAGGACGGTATTGCGCTAAGGGGAGAGGGGCTAAGTAGTTATAATATATATATCAGGGCGGGCGACGCTTATGGATTAGTGATAGGCTAAGCCGTCCGCGCGTACGATAAGACTGGCGGGTATGACATATGATTGTTAGGCTAAGCTCTTGGAGATAGCGGAACTATACTCAGTAATAGGTTGAAGATGATATCAGTGACTCTATAGATCGGTAACGGGCGTGGATATGAGGTTGAGGTATAAGTAAGCGGGATAACTCTCAATTACGGTAGATGATACGAGGTAGTGTGGTGTAGCATGATATGCTAGTAAACTAGAGAGTTTTAGTTTTGGTGCGCAGAAGCTCCTGCATTGACTGTGCTGAAATAAGCACTGGTCCGGATTGGCGTCGAGGATAGGCTGGGGCGTCAGAGAAATGTTATGGGCGTAGAGTTGCGCGGATGGCGGATGCTGGCGAGTATAGTGGGCGGATGAGGTGTGCGGGATGCGATAGTGCTAATTGGGATGCCGGATACGCATGATGCGGCATTCCGCTACAACGGCGTAATTATATATGGTAGGACTAGGATACAGTATCTATATAGTAAGTACTATCATATATAGTACCTATAGTATAATGATATACTAAATAGCTCCATAGGTATAGAGTGGTATAGTTATAGAGTATATATAGGTAATAAATAATATATACTATAATGATAATAATATAGCGATTATATAAATATGTATAGTTAGGACAAGTGTACGTGGTGAGTACTATATAGTGGGTATAGTACAGGGGGGGTAGCTACGAATGTGGGTAGGTGAAGCGTGAAGAGAGGTGATGATGTAGAGTCGATAATCAGCTACAGAATTAGTCAAGGGCATTAAGTGTTAGGGGTATTTAACAGCATTAACAAGCACGAGGGCAGTATGGAAAGTATTAGATAAACAGACGGTACGGTGTGTGAGCATTTGATCCGAGTGATTGCAGTGCTGGAGGGCTAGGAACGAAGAATTGGTGGGCGGATTCGGACGGATGTTGCTCGCACACTACTTGAGATGATAATTGGCTCATACTTATTCATCGCGGCCAGACTTGTGTAACGCTGTTGTTGTACGAAGGAGGGATAATTTTTGACCGCGGTTGGACCAAGTTGAAACTGTATACTTCTAGGTCATATCTATAGTGTAGTGTATGTTATCTTAAAGGGCTGGGACATGTGACAGCGAGGGTGCTATGTGAGCATGGTAGCTTCTCAATGGACGTAAGAATATATAGATATAGCGGGAATAGCAAGTTGCGCCGTGGTTTGAATAGTGTAAGCGGGTCGTTCAGTACGTGCGGGGGAGGGCATATTTAGAAGGAGATTGACAGCTAAATATGAACGTCCTGTTTGTAGATCATGTGTTAAACTTTCGCACAAGGAGTTTAGGATGGGGGCACACGCCGAGTTGGCTTTATCGGAAGCATAACTAACTGGTTTCGTTTTTTTGATTAGTTATGTTTTATAGTCAATATAAATCCAAATGGTGGGTGAGAGAAAAACGGACTTCCCAGAAAAAAGTAAAAATAATCTGATTACAACGGTATCGGATTATGGTATAGATCTTATGAAAAATATTATCTGAACATTAAAATATGGTCATGGGTGATCCCAGATTCAAATTATTTTAAAAATCAGTAACCTACATTAGCATAAACTTCTACTTTAATAATTTTTTTATAATAATTAATTTATATTATATAGAAAAGTTATATTAAAATATATTATTATAGTAAGTATAGTATATCTATATATATGTTATATATCCTATTATATATTATTATATATATATATATAGTTATAGTATATATAACTACTATATATCTTAACTTTAAAGGTTTTTAAAAAAGGCCCCCCTTTTTTGGTTTGGGGTTTAGAAACGGAGAGGGACCCCCAAAAGTGTGCACATTTTTGTAAAAGAGCGAAAATTTTCTAAGTTCAAAAATATTTCTAAGTTAAAATTAAAGTTACAGTTAATTTTTTTTAAAGAAAATTCTTATAGTGAATTTTTTGGTAAATTATGCAGACAGCTTGCAATCTAAAGAGAATTTTCTTAAAAAACTTAACTTAACTAACTTTGTCTGAACTTAGAAAGTTTTTTGAACTTAGAAAATTTTCGGTCACAAAATGTGTGGGTGCCTGTCAACGCTGTTACCATATAATATATATATATATATATATATATATATTTATATACTATATTATTATTATATATATAGTATATAATATAAAAGATAATTTATATATATATATGTATCTATTCAAGATGTAATATATAAAGAGATAATTATATATATAAGTTTAACCGACAAATATCCTTGGGTTTAGGAGATGCTAACAGCAGGCGCGTGGCGTACCTTGCCAAGTGGCAGACACCACTAGAGCGGTCGCTTCAATGGGGTATCGCTGCGCGGCGAGCTGTGCCTACGGTTCTTTTAGGACAACGTTCGCGCGTAACGCGCATTAGAAGCGAGCACTTCAGTGAGCGGTCTGCCGTGCATGTACGGCAGCCTGCTGTGCATTTACGCCACTGGTATTAGTTGATTAAAAAAATTAAACGACAATTTATTTATAAAACTAGTAAATATAATTTTTTTTATTATGTGTATTATGTGTTGATTAAAATTACTCTTTTTTTTTAGGGATAATACGAGATTGCCAGATGATAGCATTCAAACACATTCGATAAAATTGCACATAACCTTAGGAAATATTCAGGATGGCAATGATGATAAAATCGATTCTTTTTTAAAATATCGATATCTAATAGGATTATCCTAAAACGGACTATTACTTTTTTTTTATTCTATCGTACGTAAATTTTTTGGAACTTTAAAAGGAAGTTAACTGCGATAGTAAGGCAGCCATGCGACGAAACAGTTGAATCGATGTAACAGTTCGATTTTTTTGTCTTCGATATTCTTCAAGCAAATTAGAAAAAAGGGGAGACGTAAAGGGTCGTGCCAATGAAAGTTCTTGTTTTTTAACTAGAGGGAAAGATAACCCGATTAATGTGCAGAAGATTGATAAGTAGTCAGGGTCTCTCGCCTCGCGGGTAGGACGTAGGGGGCGATCTTCGCGCCGTGCCGTCTGGCCCACCGACAGTCGGCTCGAGCCATTAAAAGAAAATAAAACAAAATAAAAAATAAAATATAAAATTAGACAGATCTATTTTATGATAAAAAAGAGAGGGGGCAAAAAGAAACTTTGTGGTAACTCTAAGCGCTCTTCTCTATTTGGAACACACACTATTAGCTACAACAGCTTAGAACTCTGAACACTACCGGGGTTGTTCATGCAGAGTAGCGTTTCGGCGATTTTGGATAGTCAATGTCTGTTTTGATGTAACATTCCTTGTTTAGATAAAGAGTATGGTTCCAATTTTTTTAATTAATCTACGTGTTTGGTATAGCTTTCGAACAAGGTTGATATTAATTGAATCGTTGAATGCGAATTGTGAAAAAGAGATATAGAAATAAATATCGCAAAATAACTGGTTATTTAATCGATAAATAATGTAATTAAACTCTAAGTCGGAAAAATACAGCTAAAAAATCATCGATTGTGGTTGTCTCTTATCAGAAAATAAAAAAAAAAAGAAGGGTGAAATTTCTCGATCTCTGGAAAGTTGGACGTAATTTCCTTTATTTTTATTTTACATAGCTAAGTTTAATGCTGATGTAAAAGCGACATTAAAAAAAACCTAAGAGAATAATTTTGGTAGATAGGTTTACGGAGTCGTGGCGCGCCGTTCTGAATAATCGATATAGAACAGAAAAATACGTAAAAGTAGTTGATATCGGTAGCCCTAGATTGAGAGCGTGTACTCATGAGCCACACACATTATGCTCATAAAACTTACAACAGCTTACCTTGGAAAGGAAATAGCAATTGCTAGGAGCATGCTAGTTCTAATTTTTTTAGGAGCAGGAACAATGTAAAAGTTAATAATAAATAAAAATAAATGTTAATAGATTATAGTAGTAATGATCGATACGAGTAGAAAATACTGATTTAGAGTCCTTTTTATAGGTTCGTTACTTCGTTGGTTAACAAATAGATCTGTTCTACTTAAATTTGTTTTTTTTTTTTTAAAACTGACGAGAAGTAAAGATATATCCGCCATGGGGTATCCCGACCGATGGCAGGGATGCCGGGTCTCGGTCGGCTTCTCGGGGTAACTAGACGGGTATTGGGATAATTCCCCTCCTTGCCGGGGGTCCTCTGCGGAATCGCGCCTGGCTCTTTGGTATGTTGGGTGTTCGCGTGGGCTTCGCCCGCTCGCCTCCTCTACGGTGGTATGGAGAAATCGTCCGCCTAGACTGCCCCTTGTGTTCCCCTGTCGGCTGAAGCCCTTCCCGCTACATTGCATGTGTATACCTTTTACAGAATTTAATTTTGATATATGGGTTGGATAACTTGTCCCCGCCGCCGAGCTGCGGCGAGCTCCCCCCCTAACCATCATGAGCCGAATTTTTTATGTTGTACAACTTTTTTTTTTTTTACATTTTCCTAACACTACATTTACACAGGATTCAAAAATGTATCTTCTTCTCCTATAAGCCTATTACTATAGTTTCGAGAATCTTTTCTTTTTTTTTTTTTTTTTTTTTTTTTTTTTTTTTTTTCTTTTTATCATTTTCGCCTAAACTGATTTACCAGATTAAACAATTTGTATTCCTTTTCTCTTTAGCTTATTGTATTTTTTGAGATAGCTATGGGATTGTGTCTTTAATTGTTCGTAGAGAGCTGGCCTCGATATTATTATCCATATATATTAATATTATTATAATTATTATATAATATATAATATATTATTGAATAATCTATATTATATATATATTGATCTTATATATATGTATATATATATATGTATATATATGTTATATATATATATATATATATATATATAATATTAAAGAAGACGTATACTCAAAGTACGAATTAATTAATATTCAGTATTTTTACAATAAAATAGATGAGTTTGGATGGGATATATGTGTTCGAATTTTTCACGGTTTACGAAGGAAGATTAGGGTTTTACGGGGACGGTGTTGTAGTCTGGCGGAACTGCATGTCGATGGTCAAGTATGAACTATCCGTTTGAGACATAAATTGTATTTGAGAAAAATTTAATAATATGAACAATATTGTGTACAGTTTAAAGATCTGTTGCATTTTAATCTACTTCCAATATTTAAAGTTAAATATCTAGAAAACGCATGCAATGTATTACTAACTTTAGAAAAATTTTCATTAGATTAAATATGTATTATCTCTTTTTTGGTCCCGTAGTCACGGCACAAAAGCTACCTCTAAGACTGGAGAAAAGAAAAACTGAAGAATTCATCCCTCTCAAATATTGTTCAGAAATTGAAAATTTTCAGATTAATTATTCGATTAATATTTCTTGGGATCTTCTTGACGATCGAAAGAGCTGGGCGGCCAGAATTGTAAAATTCATTCTCGGAAGATTTTAAAAAATTTTTGTAAGTGACATATTTATAGTTTTCATAAATCACTTTAGCTTCGCAAAATGGGCGATGTCACGCAGGCTTAGCAACATGACAATTACATAAATAGGCCGCAAATCTGTAACTAATCTTTGTCAAATATCGCAAACTTTGCTGGTGGATATTTTGTTTAAACCTAAAAATTTACTTTATGTTGATTAGAATTGTAATTGAGCTAATGGGTTATACACCAATATCTAAGTATCCTATTAGATATCAATAATGTTTTATAAGAATTATATACGCATTTCAAGATTAAAACTTAAGCTTAACATTCTGGACCGGAAAAAGTTTCTAATTGAAGATGCCTCATCGTATTTTGTAGTAAGTAGTAAACGCATTCTTCGCAAGAATTAAAAATTTAAAACAAAATATAACACGATGGGACATGGTCATATTATCTGCCTCCAGCGCCTCCATAATACAAATCGATTGTAATAATTGTTTCGAGACACGAGATTCATTAAAATTGAAGTGAAATTGTGTAAAGTCGAATTGAAACTTTAGTATTAGAGCAGTCTTCACACTTTAAAAATATTAATAAAATAAAATAAAAAATCTTTTAATATAGCGTGTAATTACTTAGACTAACTCTGCTAATGCCTCGTCACTTAACGTATGAGTATATGTATTATCAATCTCGTGGTAAAGTTCTAAACTAATCTCTGAATACTACCTTTACTGTGAACGTATATGTATAAGTAATTTTATTTTTTATATTTATGGTATTTATTTTACGTCTTTGCATTGTTTAATACTAAAAAAGAAAAAAAAAACACGCGATGTGTGGCACCAAGAGACTTTTGTTCTAACTATCTATTTCATTTACGTAGTAGATTTTTTTAAAAAAATTGACATTGAGCTTAACTGTAGGCAGATAATCGATATCAAAGCATAACAATCATATTTAAGATTAATAGCTTCGAGAGAAAAGTCTAAATAAATCAAATATGTCAGACAAATAAGAAGTTCAAAAAATAAAGAAGAAAAAGACGATGGTTATATATCACAAATAAAGGAACGCGATCAGAGGCAGACACGGATTTAGTGATCGTGCAATGAATCAACCGGCACGGACCGGGGAGGACACGAGCATCGAACGAATTAACAGCATCAAAGTCAATCACTATCAACTATATAGATTTATTAGTAATATTAACATATATACATATGATATATACTATATAATAAAGATATTTTGTTTTTATTTTATTATTATTATGATATATATATATATATATGTATTTATTATATACTACTATAAATAAAATCATGTAAAGTGTTTAGTTAATAAATATTAAATGTTAACACTCACGGGGCATATGGCTTATATGGATAAAATAAATTCTCTAGTATTTTTTACTATGAGCCGAACTAGCCCCTTATACTGCGCTTATGTTGGACAATTTTCACTCGGCGTATACAGTGCGCGGTGTCGTTACCAGTATCTATGAGTCGGAGCCGAGTTAATCGAGGTATTAACGGTAGGATTCGAAACTCCGGCTCCTTGTGCCTATCGCGATCTCGTAGCTGTACCGTTTTGAGCACGTACGGGCGCCGGTGGGGGCTATAGTAACTATTATATTATATATATTATTTATATATTATACTATAATATATATATATATATAATCTGAATACTATATATATATATATAAATATATTATTAATATATAATTATATATTATATAAATATATTAGTATATATAATAATATTTTATAGTATATATAATATTATATTATATAAATATAGCTAATATATACTATTATACCTATAATATATATATATATGTATACTATTATAATATATGTAATAATTGTTTTCTCTTCTCTCGCAGGCATGTAAGAAGGAATCGTCACTTCAGGCTTTCACAAGATAGTGGCGACACTGGTTGAATTAGACAACTCCATAGTGGATTGTGCCAGCATATTACATATTCTTTCAAATGTCAATGTGAATGATATTTTGATGGCGAGAATAGATATTCGTCAAGATTTAAATTAAAGAATCTAAATAGAGCTTATATCCTGTCACATTATGTATAGTTCCTATATTACAGTACAAAGATGCATGTATTGTTTGTATGACAGAGATATTCCTTCTGGAGAAAGATAAATAGAGGTAATGCTAAGTGGGAAGCATGTCAGGATATCGGATTAAGGGACTTAGAATGCTTTTTAGGAAGGTGTTTAGTGGACAATAAAGTAGGTAAAAATGACGAGTGGCGAACGTGGGGGTTTTCAGTTGGGAACAATCAAGTGATAGATATGGCGAACAGATTTGTGACGGTTGTGGGTTCAAGGACGACAAATTTGCAGTTGGTAGGAGGATTCCCGTGCTAGTAGTGGGCGGTGAGTGATATTGGTCGGCCATATCGGGGTCGTGCAAGTATTCCCTCGGTATATTTCTGGATATCGTCGCTTTCGTCGGTGCGGTGGTTGGGAGGAAAGACGCATTCTTATTCCTAATGTGGTCGGCTTGATTATTTTTCTAAGTTCCGTCCCGGCGATGATCATGCTTCGTGTCAGGCCTCTCTTGCCAATAAGAGATCGAAAGTCTAGTCTGGAGTAACAGGATATTAGTAATTGCAGTTGATGGGAGGCGGAGCCTTGTCGAGATGGTAGCAGTGCCGGAGGCTACCAGTTGGAACATGACTTTCCGAATAAAGTGAAGAGGCGGCCCATTGGCTCTCGTATTCGGCGGATTCTGTTACATTATCAGCAGTACATCTACATGTGAGGGGGTCAACATAGAATGATTTTTTTTGTCTTTTTTGTGGATGCATTGTTTTCGAGCAGAAGAGTTGTGTGTAGCAGGCGAAGCTATTACTTCGGATACCTTGTGTTTTTAGAATAAGGGGTTTTAAGTCTGCTTTGGAGCGTGCGCTGAGCGATATCGAATAAATTGACATTATAGCAGTGGTCCTTGGTTAAGGTAATAGAATTTCGAGATAAGGCAGATCATATTATACGTGCCATTAATTCTGCCCATAGTAAAATTGAGCAGCATGAGGGGGGGAGGGTATGGGGAGAGGATTGCGTCAGGAAAGACAGGTCAACGCTGGCGTCCAAACTGTCGTTCCTTTTGTTTTAAGAGCGTCAGTAAACTGAGTAATTATTCACCCTGAATCTACGGATATGGATATAGGTAATTGATGCCTTTAAGCTGAAAGCAGTCAGGTGGGAAGAGAGGAGTTAGGAGTGAAGTGGAGGTTTTAGATGATAGAGAGGTGAGATCGAGAAAGAAGAGAGATGAGAGAGTATGAGTAGAGAGGAGGAGAGATGAGAGAGAAGAGAGGAGAGAGTTAATGGAGATCTTAGAGAAGCATTCACCGGGAAACCTTATATAGATAAGAGAGAGAGAGAGAGAGATGAGAAGAAGAAGAGGAGACGAAGAGAGGTTGATGATGATGAGAGTGAGAGAGAGGATGAGAGAGAGATCGCAGATGAGGACTGGTATGAGAGAGGTATCGAAAGAGACGAGATGAGATGAGAGAGGAGGAGGAAGAGGAGTAGTAGATCTTTGGATGAGCGTAGCAGAGGATCGAGTCGAGTGGCAGAAGAGAGATGAGCTATGAGAATGAGTAGTAGAGAGGAGAGTAGAGACGGAAGAGGATGAAGATTGAAGTAAGAGATGAGAGAGAGGAGGGATGTGAGAGAGAGGATGTTTGGATGAGATGGATTGTTATGCTGGTAAGTATTTGTGAATTAGATTATTTATTGAGAGGATTTATGAGAGTGATATTATTAAGAGTATGAGTTTGATGAGTAGAGAGGAGAGGAGAGAGATTGAGTAGATGAGAGTATGAGAGATGGAGGATGAGTGGACGGTTTTATGGCAAAAAATGGGGAGATTGAGGGTTTTGTTGTCGGAGGGCAGCTCTATATGTTTGTCCAAGGTCATGTGTTCTTTTATGTGGTGTGTGTAGGTTGGAAAATTTATGCCAATGGTGTATCTCTTCGTCGTTTAGAGAGAAATATTGGGTTTAGACGCTTTTATACAAAGAGATGTCGGTAAGGAAATTAAGGATGTTCATGAACTGTGTTGGATATGGCCGGTAATTTGGATTCTGAGGTTTCTGCCCTGCAGCAACTGTGGTGCACTATGGTACGTTCTAAGGCAGCGGTATTCGGGGTTGGCAAAGAGTCGGAAGATGAACTTGTGGCTAATCTGATGTAGTTCCCTTCGAGAGAGAGGTGGTCTCACATTGGCATTCAATCTGTAAAAGGGCTACTCGGGGGAGCCGTGATCGTGAAGTCGCTCCTGGTGGAGGAGTACTCATGGCGCGCTACGGTGTTATTGGATGGGTATCTAAATAGTGGTGTGTAGGTGCAGACTGTTGGGGAGGGGCTCTGACATGATACTGATCATTCAGCGCATAGTGCCAGCTTCGATCGGGTGCTCTCGCAGTGACGTTCTATTAGGGCGATGAATTTAGAGATAACGTTAAGTAAGGGAGCGTGTGCCTGGATCAGCATATCGATATAATACTTGCTTTGAGGCGGATGATGACAACATAGATCAAGCGATCGCAATATGACAACGTCGTTTTCAGGCAGGGAGTTTAATGATTGCGTGTCGTGGGTTGTTAGCGTGTGTCATCTCTAGAAGATGAAGTCCAGAGAATTTGTGGACTTTGTTGAAGTTAGGGGACTTGGGCAATCGATATTAAGGAGTTCGCTTGGACAGAAAATGGCAGTCGTTCTTTGATTCCCATTTTTTTCTGAAATTAAAGTAGCTGTGCTGTTGAGGTTTTGGTTGTGGTAGATGAAATGGGGAAGCGCAGTGGGTTAGCCCGCATTGTGAGAATATTTTCTCAAGTGCTATTTGAAGTTGATGTGTCGGAGTATTAATGGCGGCCTGGCACCGGCGTAACTTTATTCAAGCGTTCAGCCTCCCGAAAGCAACATATATGTAAAAAAAAAAATTGACCGTCGCTGGGATAGATATAACGATGTTATTGTATTGTTTTTTATAATGCAAATAGTAATTACAAGTAAGAACACTTTACGCAATGATGCGGGAACGCCTGCCATCTCCGATAGAGTTTGACAGTAAGAGTAGGCTTGAAGAGATTGAACTGGATAAGGAAATGAGATGATCGGAGAATCCTGGATGAAGAAATTGTTTAATTGAATAAGGAGAAATGTTGGTTCCCGTGAAAAACCAAGCTTAATAGAGTTGTTATGTTGAGGAGAATGCCCAGTCGCGTCCAAACCCACCAGTTGGATTGTCGGATGATTAAGTCGTTTTTTCAAGGTCAAGCAGAAGTAAGACAGTTACACTAACCCAAGATCGCATGCCTAGTTTATGAAAACTGAAGGCTTCCCGGATTGGTCATTGGTCTAGGTTTTAAAATTGATTTTTGATAAACCAAGAGGATTTGTGCGCCCGGTCAATTCAGATTTTTGTGGGTAAACGCGAAACTTGAAGGTTTCTTGGAAAAATGCCTTGCGAAATCTTCTCCCGTACATGGGAAGAAAGGCGGCCTGAAACCTATTTTGTCTTCATTAATTATCAGAATTGCACAGGGCGTCTCGATATTTGTGCTTTGGCTGTCCGGCCCAAACTTCAGATTCTTTCCCAGGTTTGGAGATTTGGAAGTTACAAAAGGTGTAGTCCAAAGTGATGGAAAAGAATTTATTCTTTCCTAGATTCTGTTTATTTTAACAGATCCAGACAAAATTGTCTGTATTGCCGAGGGATGGATGTGACAGGGCATATGAAATGTACGATATCTTATTGTCTGGGGTGACTATATAGAGCACCAGTACTTGTTGCTATAGTGACAGGTCGCAGTCTGATTACTATGGGATCAAGGTCTAAAAAGATTGGTTAATGTTTGTGGTATTGATTCTCCCGTTGGTTCGGCTGTTTGAAAAGTCTGGCATGTGGCAGCGTTAGTTTCTTCAATTTTGCAAAGTCGGTCTTCAGGGATAGCCGGGAACTGAACTTCTGAAGTGGTGTATACCTATTATGCATTTTCGCAATCGCTAGGCAGGAGTGGATATCGTGTTAGGTGTTTAATTTTACGTCGATCTAGGATCTCTATATAAGGGACGGACATGGCGGGCGAGTTGTTGTTGGGAATGGCGTCGAGATACTTTTGTGTAGCGTTATCAAAACTAAAGGAGAGGGAGTTTGGATATTTAACTAATCGAAATGGTAGCTTGATAATATATGTTTAAGTTGTGTTGTGTGAGGTATTGATTTCGACCCGATGATCGGGTCGCCGTTAGCTGTTTTGAGAAATTATTATTCACATTGTTTTGGTCGGTTGTTACGGGGTCTCTTTTGTATTTTGGCCTGTGAGATGTTCTTCTTTCGGTTGGCTTTGCGCGGCACGGTCTGTGGAATCCACCAATGGGTTTTGCTGACCGCTCTGCTTGGCGATTCTTAACATTCCTTTCGCAAGCGTGCATTTCTACGCTAGAGAAACCGGATCGACTTGTGGTGCGGAAGAACTGCAGAATGCACTTCCGCGCCGAGTGACGAAGCTTGCTGGGAAGATTATAGTGATACGGAGCCTCATTCAACAGTCGGAAAACTCGGGTTATTGAAGGGAAAAAGTCGGAAGCTGTGGCCTGATGGAAAAATAAAATATGATGTCGAGAAGGAGCCCACTCCGGCTCGGGCTGCATAACCCGCAGGTGGAGTGAGATTAGATGTATATAGTATATTATATAATATATATAGATATACTATATTGATATATTATAATATAGTATATATATATTATATATATATAGTATATATATATATAATATATATTATACGTATGATTATAATCATGCAGCTGTCCGCAATAGTTTAAGCCAGAACTGGTGGTAGGGTGCGAAATCATATAAGGGTAATCTGAGGCATGCTTGAGCAATTGAGAGTGCATTTGAAAATGGAATGGAAAGACGTTGCAAAAAATTTAAATGTCGATTTCAGAGTCAGTTTTTAACGAAGATTCCCACAATTGTTTGCTTAAACAATCAATGCTTCAGGCATCTGTCTAAAAGGTATAAGATACTGCGTGGTGGTGATCAGTGCGCAAGATTTCCAGTAATAGTGGTTGTATAGAGGGATAGATATTTCCTTCTGTGATCCAATTAGTACTTTCTTATGATATATTAATTACATAAATCTTTGAATGGATACTTCCCAGTGTCTCTCTTGTTGCTATATTTTGTTCTGCCAACTTCGTAAACGCTTTTATCGGGTATTTTTTTTCGCTCTTTGCATCTATTTCAGTCACTTGACCACTCTATGAAATGATATATTTATCTTTAATTTACTAATTTAAATTTGTGAATCGACCTTAAATTTCAAAAATTTTGGATAAATTCAAATGACAATCACAATTGAATGACCTCTATGACGGTTAAATTCTAAAACTCTACCAGTCAACCAAAATGAACGTGTTCTCCTTACTGATTTGATTAAAATTATATTATATGAAATTGGCTAAAACAATAACATAATTAGTATATAATTTATTCGAGCTGTCGAACCATTATAGAAAATATTTTGTAGATTATTTGGAATTCTGAATTTCCCAAATATTTAAAGGCTCATGTGATTTCCGATTGGCATACTTACCTGATAGGCTAAATATGTAATCTTCTGATTCTGATTTCTTGGTGTTTTGAATTCGCGACTTTTTTTTTGCTTCAATTTGTTGTTCTCACATTTGTGGCAATGGTGGAATCATTCAACAATATCATTCGGAAGCTTTCACGAAACTTATTTAAGAATATAGAATAAAGAGAATCAAAAACGAAGGTATGCAATGCATGATAAAAATATTATAGCAAAGTGGAAAAGTTTATTAGGATAAATATTAGAAACCTTATAAATAAAATATATATTTTTCTCTGTTTTATAATATATTTAATAATTATTATATATTATAATATATACTAATATATATTATTATTATATATATATAAGTTATTACAATTATATATATATTATGATATATATTATATATATAATATAATATATATTATATATGAATATATATATATTATATATATATATATTATATATATATATATATTATATATATATCTATAGTATGTATAAGTATATATAGAGTATAGGTAGTTTACCGTTAAATATATATTAAGTACGTATATTACGATGTTATATAGATATAATATATATATAAATATATATACTAATCATATATTATAGTATATATCATGTTCAAATGTATTCATTCATAATTGGTGAGTATTTATTAATAATAAATAAAAGATAATCAATCCATGCATTCACATAATAATAATAATAAAGATCTAATAATAATATAATGAACTAATACATGATATTGTAGTAGGCTTTATGCATGTGGTATACGGTGTTATGAGAATGTGCCAAGTCCTAGATAGAATTATAGAGACGGACTCTTTCATAGGATTTGATAGGATTGGTTGTGTTTCTTGACTGTTATATGTTTACAAGCTCGCCGAAAGTCTGCGAGTAATGTGGAAATACATCTGCAACAAGGATTGTAGATGCCGTGTGTTCGTGTTCAATACCGACGTGTAATCCAGCTCTCCAATAAGATGGTGATTTCTCTATAGAGCACGACTCTCGGTATTGCCTGATAAAAAGCTATAATAATAGTAATGATATATATATATATGTATAATATACTATATAGTTATATATAGTATATAGTATATATAGTATATTATTATATTTATATTAATTTAAAGTATAGTATAGTATAGTATTATAATATATATTAGCTATATAGTATTTAACTATATTATATTATAAAATTATATAAGATCATAAAATAATAATAATAGATATAATTAATATAGATATAGATAATATAATTAGTTATTTATAAATATGATGATAATAATATAATATATATAATTTAATATATAGATATATATCGATTATATTAAAACTAATATATATATATATCTATACTATATTAATAGTATATATATATATAAATATATATTATATTAGTTATATATATATATGATATATATATATATAATAGTTATTCTTAAGATATATATTAATATATAATTATTATTTATTAGATCCGTGACAGAATAATGAATAAGCGGTGCGTTTTATTGCGATTTAAATTTTATTAATGAATATATAATGAAGAAGGAAATAAAGGGGGAGCGATATAATATTCAATTTCAACTTCAATTCGACTAAAGACAGATTTAATTTCAGAAAGAGCAATATTAACATAGATAAATTAAACCTTCCATGTCTTTTTAATACATTGTTGGATGTTGTGTACCTCATTTAAGTTTTTGCAATTCATTGGTCCTGAAAGGGGGCTCACCTAACTTGCTAACACATATGTTGTTGTTCTGGTGCTCTCGAAAATAGAAATGAGTGATTATGTTTCTACGTAATTCATCTAGTAGTATTCAACAGACGACTATTGTTCATACAATAGAAAGCATATAGATAATACATATTCAGTAATATATTGTGTGCTGGTATAAGTTATAACAAGATTACAAATAATAAACCAATAGAATATAAAATATAGAAAATCAAAACATGATATCTTAGGCATATTTAATTGATTAAATTAATATAAATAAGTAATAATATAATTATATGATAATAATATAGATTAATAATAATAATATAAGATGAAGTAATAGTAATAATAATCAATACTATAATGCATTAACTACCTGTGAATTTACTTATCGCAAAGTGACGGAACAAAAAAATAATTAATAATGATGAATTGTAATTACATAATCAATAAGACATAATGATTTAATAATTAATATATATCATAATATTAATGAAAAAAAATATATAAATGGACTAATAATATAGATTATAAAATAATGATAATATATAAATAGAAATAATTAAGCCAAGTACAGAATTTAAATTAAAAGCAATAACTAATTTAATTAATTATAATAATATGAGATAATACTGAACAAGAATAATTAATATAATAATAAAGATAATGTTAATAATGATTAAATAAAAATTAATTATATAATAATCTAAATAAAATATAATAATTTAATTAATTAGATATTTAATATTCCCGCACGAATTAAAAATATATATAATTTAATAACGAAATAACAGTACATTAGCCCTAGCAATAATGCTTGAGCTAATTAGTAATCAAAGGAAGATAAATTAATAATAAGTCATAATAATATATAATAATATATAATAATAATAATAAAATAATATAAAATAATAATTTATATTTTATATGAATAAAGAATAAACTATCTCTAAAGGAGATATGAATAATTCATCAATATATATATATAATTAAGTGAAAAATATATATTGAATTAATATAATAATAATAATAGATAATAATAATAATGATAATAATACATATATAATAATAAATGTCAAATAATAATAATGAATAATTAATAATATAAGAATAATTATATAATTATAATCATTAATATATATGAATAGATGAATAATAATAGATTAATGATACTGATAATTATATTGCATTAATAATTATACATTATAATTATATTTATTAATTATAATTATACTTATAGATAAAATGATAAAATATGAATAAAATGATGACATTGAATTATAAAGGTTAGTGATATATATGTAATTAATAATAGGTATAATTGAATAATAATAATAATAAGATAATAGATAATCATTACTAATATATATTAATAGATCATAATAATGATAATATAATGATAATATATAATTACATAAAATAATAATAATAATAAAATATAATGATAATAATATGAATATGATTAATAAGATAATAATCAATTAATAATTATCAATCACCATAATAATTTAATGAATAATATATAGATAATATATAATAATAATATATATATGACTAGTAAAGTGATAATTATTATATTATAATTAATACATTATAATTATACATTATAATTATAATTATATATTATAATTTATAATATAAATTATATTGTATTATAATTATCATTAAAGATTAATAATAAAATAATAATTAATAATGAATATGAATAAATAATGAATATATGAATGCAAAAATATGAATAAATAATATAATAAAGTAATTATAATATAATTATATTATAATTATAAGTACTAGATTTATATATTAGGTATTATATCTATAATAATTATATTAGTTATAGATTATAATTTATAATAAAATAATGAATAATAATATATTAATTAAGAATAATTTAATAATCTATATAGATAATTATAATATATTATAATAATATATGAATAATATAATCATAATATAGTAATAATTTGTTTATAATAATAATTACATGATGTTAATAATAATGATAAATAATATAATATAATTTATGACAATTAATATAATTAAACAATTATAAATGAATTAATAATAATACTATCTTATTAATTATTTAAAAATAATCAACAATAATAATTTTTATAGTAAAAAGATGAATCGCTGAGTTTGTTATTTGTTAATATTTTTTCACACAACTCCAGAATAAGAAAGGTTTTTTATTTTCTACGGCAAATGATTTAGTGAATCTTCGGGTTTTTTGATGTCTTGTGCAAATTGAGTTTGTAAAGGCTTAGCCTGCTTATGATAAGTCTAAGAGACCGCATGGAAGTGGCTTTTTTTTTTTTTGTTTTTTTTTTTATTTTTTTTTTTTTTAAGAACAGTCTGCTAACGTAGGGTTTGTTGCCTATTGTGTTCTTTAATATGTCATTGTTTTCATCTGATTAGTCTGATTTTTCCAGTATTTTTGCATTAGTATTCGTAGCCCGTATGCACTTCTACGTTGTAATTTTTTTGTATATGTTAGCATATTATCGTTCTAAGTTAATTTGTTTGCTAAATAATTTGCTAATAGTAGATGAGTTGTGTTTTATTTAATTTAAGAGATAGGCTTAATTAAGCAATCTAATCGCATTTCATTATTTCTGTGTATTTAGGTGTCTACTGGCCTTTACCGTGAGAGAACTCTGCATATTTTTGTCATTTTAGGTGTAAGATATGGAGATATCATTCGGCATCTGCAGACTGTAAAGCAAAAGGCACTTGAGAGTTGAAACAGAGTCCATTATATATAAGAGTTATAAAAGATAAATAAGAAAGCGGTGCCAGTAGGAATTGGACACCCACCTTGCGACGACTTTTGCCCGTTTGGCTTTGGAAAGACCGTCTGGGCCTGGTTGTTTATGTTTTTTCGTGGTGTGGAGTTAATCAATGTGGGCGGTAATTTCTTTGCGTTCCAGTGTGTTATTTTGAGAGGTGTGAGGATTGAAAGTTCGTTTTGAATTGTAGGTTCTATGCATGTGTATTTTGAGATCTTTCTTCTTTAGATTAGCTTTAATGGAACTCAGCGCATTAAGAGAGTTTGCTCCCTGCACGCCGCATTTTTTGTTCATTTTACTAAAGCAGTAGTCGTGATCAACTTCAGCAAAAGCTTTTTGTGAATATTCTGAATTATAGTAATACAGGGTAGGAGTCCTTTATTTGATTTTCCTATAATTTCTGTAAAGTTTTTCGGTCAAGCGCAAATGTAGTACAGAAAGTTCGGAGCGTCCTTTTCTAGAATGCTCCATAAGCATGTGTGAATCAGCTGATATTGTTATATGTTGACACCTCATAAAATATTACTTTGTTTAACTGATTGACATATTTATCTTTCTCAAAATATTTTGCTGAATCGTAATTTCGCTATTGGAGCCTGTAATTTTTTTTTCTTTTTAGTTTATTCGGGATTCACTTTTGCTGTCTAGAACAATCATTTGGGAAGAAGCTTACTCGTTCATACAAATAGATTCATCGACATGTTTTAAAGGTGTGGCTGATAGTGTCAGTAAAGCGAGTTTGAGGATAATAATAATTATAATTACATGAATAAATAATATAGAATAATAATACCTTAACCGCATTAAGAAAATCGATCATTAATAATAATAATATATGAGATATAATCGAATAAGTGAATAATGCAGATGAATCAATATGATGAATTGAAATAATAACAACATATATATATAATATAGCTTCAAATAAAGGAGTTTTTAATCTACGATTATAAGGGGGTGGGATGTGTGGCTGTGGAGTCTGTGTAGCCAAGAGATAAGAAGGATTGGCAGAAGGATTTAGGGTTGATTTTACTACTGAAGCAGCCACTTGAAACGTAAGCGTAATTGCATATGGTTTGGAAGCAGAGGAATAAGCTAAGTAGATGCTGAGAAGTAGTAATAAGGAATCAGAATGTTTTTACCGAAAAGCAAGGAAGTTATTTTAAGTAAACTGTATATATACTACTGTAGTAAGGTGCCAGTAATAGCAATATTGTGTCATAACCGGTGATTATAGGTTTGGGGCCCTTATTTAAACGAAAGACTAGAATATG